>JABCKM010009960.1:17521-34548 GCA_018221805.1 Rugosomyces carneus
TACGCCGAGTAGATATGACGACTCTCGCAGATCGCCCTCAACAAGGCAGCTCTTTTGCTTGCTTATATCTGTCCCCAGAAATTTGAACAGTCACCGATACTGGGCATTCTCGTAGCCACAAGTTGTTCATTGATTTCATGTGCACCGAAACCACCAGAATAAACTGACAGATGAGGCAGCGAGCACTGCACTTTTGAACACCTAAACACTCGATTGGTGAGGCTAGAAAAAAAGTGGTCGCTGACTAGGGCGCTAGTGTTCTTAGTCGAAGAAATCCAAACGAGATCAAGGTTAGATCGACATTCCGACAGGCTTTAACCGGCCCAGCTTAGCATGCTAAATACCCTGGTCGAACCCGGACACTTTTTTGCAGGCTTATTCGTGACGCATGCATTTGCATTGGTTGATCTTGGCTTTCGCAGGTCGGGGATGGTCTCCAATCGTTTATTCAGTAAATTAGCGTATATTCTGTGTTCGACAGCGCCAGCATGATAAATCATGCTTCGAATTGCGCCGGCTAAGATTGCCGAGCCGTTACACGTGTGAGCTGAGCGCTGAGGCTCGGCATCTAGACTATGAGTCGCGTCGGTTATTGTGGCATCGTTATTCTCGTCAATGCCGCGCTCGACAGCGACCTGCACTCTTTGCTAGGCGACGTTGTGGTCGTTTTATTGTGAATGGTTGTCATGCACGTGACGCTTGGGGCATTTATTGTCACCTTGCCGCACTGCCATGCATGTATATATGTAAACCTTAACAACCCTCAAGCTCGAGACTAGAATTGGGTCAAATGTCTTCGGATTACCCAGCGCTTGAACAGGATCGTGCCCCTCCAAGTGGGCATAACGAGTTGCCCACCTATGATGACCTCGCCGCCCAGAATGGGCCCAACTCAAGGCTCGTATCTGTTTCCCCACAGGCACAGGTGGCACAAGACTGATGTGTTAATATTTTCGATGATCTAGGTTTGGTAGATGGAGAGGATGGATTGAGAAACGGTGAGATATCCCGCAACGTAAGCCAACAAAAGACCTCTAACGTTAACGATTAGGGCCGCTGAGAGGTACCTCGATATTTCTCCGGAGGAGCGTACGAGAAGGAAGCAGAAGGGGTGGGGAAACGTTGACATGGTTTGACGCTAGATATTGGTCCACCTCTCTCCAACATGCTAATTATCGCGCAGGACCCTCGAAATATTGATGGTTCTCCTGGTATTGTCGATCAAAACCCTGCATCGTCACCGTCGCTTGCACAACTGAGCATCCAGACAGATGATCTTCGTGAAGCTCAGGCGCCGTCTAGCCAACAACACACGCCAACACCATCTTCACTTCACTCGTCTTTCACCAGCAAAAGACTTTTACCAACGCACTTAAAGATTAATCAATTTGGTTCTAGGTTTTTGCCTCATACTACGTCTCCTATCCGCTGCTTGTTGCCCTTGGAATTTGACCAGCTTTTGTTGATTGGACATGACGATGGTCTGTCAGTTTTGGATTTGTATCCAAAGGAGTGGTCGGAGGATGGGGGCATCATAGATAAAGGTCCGGACGAGGCGCACGCACGATTAATCTGGGAAGGTGAAAGGTACGCAGCGAAATACCGTTTATATAATTAGATAATGAAATCATTACAGCGTCCTCCAAGTGTCGCTGTTGGAAATTGAGACTTCGACCGAAGGTACACCCCAAGGTGTTCTACTTGCTCTGGTTGAGTCGGACCCTTCCGGTGCCAAAGATGGAGAATCCATACGTTCACTTCGAATGTATAATCTAGCGAGTTTAGTTAGTTTGGCTAAATGGGCCATTGCTCATAGGGTGTGCTCGAAGCAAAGATAACATGATACACCTACTAACGACTTATCAGGGTGCACGTCCCTTGGACCTTCGCCGACCATCCAATTGGCAAGTACAACAATCACCGAAACGTTCCAGGCCTCAGAGCAGTGTAAACTTTCTCAAGTCCTTGATCGATCCCCCCACGCCAAACCATGTACAAGAACATTCATATGATAGCATATTCTCATCTACCTCGTTCCCAAAAAGTCATACTTTAACGCCGGCTCGCGTTGCTCCCCGACGCAGCCTTACACCTAATCGCAGAAAATCTACTGAATCCAGCTGGGATGTTGTTGATGATTTACCCCTACGTTGGGCGACGGATTTCGTACCTTTAGCTACTAACGGCTCGCGTTTGTTAAACGTGTCGGTCATTTCTTACGCGTTGTGGTGCGCCGAAAACTTCAAGGGGAGAGGAGGACATATGCTTGCTATCGCAACAAAAAACAATATCCTCCTTTACGAAACGCCTAGGGGCGAACGCGCTTTCCGATTCGTCAAGGTCTGTCGTACTAACATCGCCAAAAATTTGATGATTTACACAAGAGTTAGGAATTTTACACGCCGCTCCAGCCACGAGGTATCACATTCTTCCACCAGTCTGTGAACGAGATTGGCCGCCGTTCGTCCGACATCAGTACACCTAAGCAACTTCACTCACATAAGCGAACAGACAGCTCAAGCACAACACGAGCTGCCACCGATCCTAGTTCTCGTACCTCGACGTCGTCTGCGGCAGCGACGATCAACTATGGTACCCACTTGAGTATCTTTGTTGTCTTCGACAAGAAAGCGGGCTGGATTCGCCTAGCCGATGCTGCAGTGGGCGAAATAGACCTCTACGATGCAAGCAGCGGACACCAGCATCGAGCCAGCGATGTCTCAAGCACTGGTTCACTGCTGAGCCGAATGTCGTTTGAGGCGCATCATCACGTACCGAGGTGGATTGAACCTGTACGATGCACGCTTCCTGTGCCAAATAAACCTGGTGTTATGCGAGATGTGCACTTGTTAACCCGCGGCAAGACCACGCACATCCTACCCTATCCTCTTCCAGTTGACTACGCATTCTACCCACCGCTTTTAGGTATCTCTTGGCGCTCCGGTCCCTCGAGCGTTTCCGCCCGAGTCTACCATCCACCATCTGGGAGTGTTCACCCCCCATCCTTACAGTTGATTGCTTTGGGCGGAGAGTGTGGTGTCGAAGTGCAGGAAATACCTTTATCCTTCCTGGAAAAAGGTAGTGGCAAAGGCAAAGCGGGCGTGTCACTAAGCCCCCCCATCTCCTCCTCGATAGGTAACGACAAAGGATCTGGCGACGTCGAGGGGCCTGCAGGTGAACCCTCGCTGCTATGTACGCGATTACGCTTCAAGAAATGCCAGGGTTTTTTCTTGGGAGACTTCTCCCCATTATCATCCATATCTGCCATACCCACCATCACGGGTGGTCGTAACAATCCCCCACTACCCGCGTCCTGAGTCCTCCCTGGCGATGAGGTCGAGCCCTGAAGTGCAGGGGTATTCCCGGCGTCTTCAACGACTGCAGACTGAGATTGTGTACGAATATGTGAGGGTTGCATTGCCCCTGGCGGTAGCGTGCCATAATCTGGACGTCGATAGTCCACATTCGATACAGAGGGTGGTGGTGAATCATCGTCCTCGAAAACAGGTTGCGCAGGTATGCTTTGCTGGCCAATAGAAGGGAACGTGTGCGTCGACCCCGCGGTAATTGCGTAGGGTGAATCAATATGAGCTCTTCCACCTCCAACTCGGGAAAACCCAGATTGCCCAACGGCTGGAGATGTTTTGTCCGGTGGCTTCAGTCTTGTTCCCTGAGGGCTATCACCGAGCACGGAGGTGTACCCGGCTTTTGACGAAGGTTGCCAAGCGCCCATAATATAACCTTCGTCCTCACTATCTTCCCTGTACGGTCGCATCGCATGTTCAGGTCGCAAGACAGAGGGTGGTGGACCTGAATGCATGGAGCCCTTCCTAGAGTCATTGCCTTGGAACCGAGGTGTGGACCCACCGGCTGCTGGCAATGCTGGCGGCAGATATGATGAAAGATCAGAATTACGGCGCTCTAGCTGTGGCTGCAGCTCGGTAGCAGCATAGGGATACTTGCGATGGCGTACACGATGCTTTCCGCGTCTCGTACGAGAACCACAGCAACCTAACAGACCACAAGCACCAAGCAGACCACTGTCAACGACATGTTTACTGCGATCAAAACCAGCGCCGCCGAAAATACGTACGAGCGCTTCGATGATTTTGACGGTAAACATGAGAAGTAGGGCAAGGTAAACTAGCCCGAGGATGATGATAATGCCATATGCGACCCACCCTCCTGGTCCAGGGCCGATAGATACCTAGATAGAGCAGTCAGTCCACGCCCTAGTGAATTTTGACTCACAAAACTCACCGTTGGACTTAAAATGAGCAGCAAAACAGCTACGACAATCCGAGCGACGCAAAACAGGAAGCTAATCAGCCCCATGCTTGCTCCAGTTCCCCACGGTAACCAGATGCTCGTGACCAATGCCGATACAATTTCGATGACCAGTATGATGATTGCCTGAGCAGTCCCACTTTTTTGCCCAGCACCAATGGTAATACCAAAAGCCAGATTTGTAGCAAAGAAAAGACTTGCAAACAACTGTGATCCATGACGATAATGGTTGTAAAGCGGACCAAACGATAATAATGTCCTCGTCTCATCGTAAAGTTTACTTGTCGTGGTGAGTGTGACACGTATGACCAAGTGAGTCGGGATGATGATAGAAAAGAGAGCGAACGATAATCCAGCTAGCGCTTTGGATGATAACGAGGCATGCTGCCGAGACATGGTCATTTGGAACACTGAGAAGATTGTTACGGGCAGGTGAAATAATATAAGGATCCGGACCAAGTTCCCATGTAGGACACTGCTATGGAAGGTGCCGATATCTGAGCGGAACCTCCACCATGGTCTATGGGGGTTGATACCTCTCTCAGAGGCGCCGCCACCTGCAGAAAGGGGTAATCCAAACCGTGAAGGCGGCTTGAACAAACTTGTCCCACGCATACCATGCCCATTGAGTGATTTGTTTTCTTCGGCAGCCACTACTTGTTCCGGGGAATCTTTGATGTTCGAAAAGCCAGGACTTCGAGCACCTGTTAATCTGGCTATGGGGTTTGACCCTGCGCTACCGCCGAGTGCACCGGTAATCGAACTGGCTAGGTAATCGATAAACCATACGAGAACTGCCAAAACTATGGTGGCACTGATGATGCCAAGGAAAAGTATGAGACAGATAGAAAAGAGATCCTGGGGACGAACGCCAATAGTGTAGGCGAAGGATGACAGTCCATGTATGGCATCATCAGGGAGGGTGAAAAGTGAATTTGGGACGGCGGAGTCAATAAATAGTGGGGACGACTTGTCGTTGAGTTGATCTGCAAAGTTAGGTGGAGGGGAGAATTGAGGGCTAGAGAGTGGGTTCCAGCGGTGGGACGCAGAGGATGGTACAAGAGTGACATCTAAAGAAGTTTAACCTTGTTTCAAGTGTTGACAGAATGGAATAACTTACTGTAAGTGAGTGTCGACCATGCAGTTTGTGTCAATATGGGGTCTGTGTCTCATTGTTGAGCATGTTGGTATAATGTGCCGGGCTTGAACTTACAGACAAAGGGAGGCCATTCAACAGCAACCATCGCTAGCACGGCACACCACTGTGTATGGAATATGACGTCTCGGAGAGACGGGGTGCCTAATTTGCACCAGGTGAATTTTGGAGTAGATCCACATCAAAAGCAAAACATACAAAAGCGCATTAGTGCAGGAGAGGTTGCAAGCCTTTCTCCGCTAATTGCACTGGCGATGATAAATCCCGCACTTTGGGCTCTTGACCAAATGCCCTCGTGTCGCGTGATCCCACGGCCCCACGCAGAAACAACGCGGGCGAGTCCGACCAAAGCCCAATATGCTAATGCAAGTCCAATTGTTCCCCAAAATATGATCTTTGCGTCCCCATAAGGTGAATCCAGCTTGGGATGGAGCGGAGTCGTGGATACATCGATACAGAGAAGCTCGTTAGTAGCCGGGTCAACCGCACGCAATCGAGTAGTGAGCGTAGTGAGCGCCCTATGGCGCCCCCAGGGTATAGCTGAGGATAGCGCGAAGTCACCGGCCGGGATTGGACAATAGCTACCTGTCGCATTGTCGATCGCAGGCAGCGGAGAAGGTGGTCGGAGCGTTGAACATAGATAAATGCTATTTGTCCATGCATTCAGCGTCAGAACCGATGTAGAGGTGAACAGTGTCGCTTGAAGAATGTACTGTGGTTAGCGGGGACGAAATGCCGATGAAGGTAACAAGTTCAGCTCACCGAGGCTTGTACTAGCATTTGTAAATCCTTGGATCTCCTGAGGAGTGTTTCCTAGTATGGTTATGTTTAGTTGGTCTCCTAGCTCATCGGTCTTTAGAACTTGGGCGTAAACGGTCGAGATGCTGAGCCTTTGTGTCGCATTGCTATCGTTGTCGAGACAGTCCACGAATTTCAAGATCGCCGGATCAGCAAAAGTACGAGATACCAGTAAAAGGACGGCAACCACCGTCCTCAGCATGAGAGTGATGAAGCGAAGTTGCCCAGCGATGAGAGGTCCTAGCAAGGGTCGGGGGTGGGTTTGGTCTGCCTTGTTGTGCCGCTCCGCCAGTTTCTAATTCCCATGTCACGTGGCCCAACTCCTTACGTCAAGCCACGCGTTTAAAATTAACTTCCTTATGTTGCGCCAGCTAGTATGTCGACCAGGATCGCTGCAACAACAAACCCGTCGCTTTCATGATATTCGACCATACAAGCAGGACAATAGGTGGCCAGGATGGCAAGTTGTTATTGGAATTGAGACCCATGCACAGATAAAATCGCGTCAAAAACTTTTCTCTGGTACCCTTCATTCGACCAATATCTAGGATCATGCTTTACACGATATCCAGAGTCCTTAACGTCTGAACCGGGGGAACTACCAAACACTCGTGTGTCGTTGTTTGACGCCGCATTTCCTGGTACATTACCTGTAAGTCATCTCATTCCTTCATGTCGCCCTGTTACTCGACCTTGGACAGAGCCTTAATCACAAATGCGTGGATTTGGCTCTAAGAGTCGCCTTAGCATTGAACTGTGATATCCAAACACAATCGTCTTTTGACAGGAAGCACTACTTTTACTCTGACCTTCCGTCAGGCTACCAAATAACCCAACAGTATGGTTAGTGTCTCCGTAACCCCTGCTTTCTTGCAATGAAATTTTTAGCTAGCGCCTATGGCGCGCGGAGGGAAATTATCAATTCTTTCCTCTGATTTACCTTCCTTCGACGTCAGAATCAAGCAAATCCAGCTTGAACAAGTGAGCTACCTAAGAACACCTTCCTGCTCTGTTCTGTGTTCCAACGCGTAGCCACAGGATACCGCAAAGTCTACATACGATCCTCGTAGTCGGACATCTCGTATAGATCTCAACAGAGCCGGAATGGGTCTCATGGAAATTGTGTCCGAGCCTGACCTAAGGTTCACATTTAAGTATTGCTAGTTCTCTTCAAGCCTAACATTGGAAACAAAGATCACCAGAGGAAGCTAGTACGTACGTTCGTACATTACAGGCCGTCCTGCGTGCGGTAGGTGCGAGTGATGGAAATATGGAGCAGGTTTGTGCATATCTTCACGTAACAATACTCTTGGGAAACCTTCAATTTCCTTAGGGTTCTTTAAGATGCGACGTCAACGTTTCTGTTAATCGTGTCGGGCGCCCTCTTGGGACGCGCTGTGAGATAAAAAATCTCAATAGCATTAAATTCATGGCCGCTGCTATAAGTGAGTATATCCGCAACCTTGACATACCTCTTAAGAACTTCACGCCCGACAGTCCATGAGATTGGTCGACAACGTGCCATCTTAGAGACGGCCACGGACCCAACTAGTGCTGCCGTTCCGCAGGAAACGCGCGGATTTGACGAGCACCGATTTGAAACTTACAAACTACGTTCAAAGGAAGATGCACCCGACTATCGATACATGCCCGACCCTAACCTTGGTGTGCTAGTACTTAGTCAAGTAAGTAAATCACCTAAGGGGCAGCTTTTCGGTTTCTAACTCAATAGCAGGAACGCGTTCAAACTGTTCGCGGATCTCTTCCCGAGCTCCCTTGGGAGACGCACAAGCGTCTCAAAGACGAATACGGTCTTTCCGAGCACGACATCGAGGTCTTGCTCAAGTTGAATAGCGGACGTGAGGTCCATCATGATGGCGAAGCAACAAACTCGGCTGCCAGCCCCATTTCTTATTTCGATGGACTCTGTAATGGACATCGTAACAATGAAAACATAAATCGGGACCCCAAAATTGTCATCAACTGGTAAGATATTTGGAACCCTACGATGTCCACATTCTTACTCGGACGATATTTTTAGGATGACCCACGAGTTGCTCGGTCAACTTACCGCCAGACGAGAAACCTTCAGAGATAATCATCTCTCTATAGCTCAATTAGGTGAGCTGATCGATATGGTTCAAGAAAAAACCATCACAGGTACAATACAGTACATCTACCTTCTGATCGAACGAGAGTCGCTGACCCGAGTCATAATTGACTAAGGTACATCTGGCAAAATACTACTGCGGCATATGCTCGCCAACCCATCATCGACGCCCTCTAGACAGATTGCCGCCGAACTGCAACTCATTGCCTTCGGAAGTTCTGGTAATTCAAACCTTGAATCTTCCGACTCAAATCAGCCATCGGCACTCCGTGGCCTGTGCGCTGATGCTATCACCGCGCTTCCATCTGAGGTTGAAGCAGTGAGAAAAGGAAATAAAAATGTACTGAACAAGATCGTTGGTTATGTGATGAAAACTAGCCGGGGCAGAGCTGATGCGATGGCGGTGAGGGCGCTGTTGGAAGAACTGATCATTGGCTAGTTCCTGGGGCCTGTTACATGATCCTAATACGGCCCGTTATATTGTGTGCGTGCGTACACCCTCATCGCAATGACTCTTGCAACTCCAACGTCAAGTAGGTTATTTTTAAGTCCGTGATAGAAGGGTATGCACCTATAGAGATCTATTACCCTCGGGATCCGGGAGCGAGTAATCCTACAAATAGCTAATACAGCATGTAGAGAAAACAGTTGTCGTGTACTAACAGAGAAAGTTCGATACAATTAATGTAACCAGTGTGACCAGGCATCCAAGAGAAAAATGGAGTGGGTGTAACAATTACTATCTGATACTGCGGCACCGATCTATGCAAATGCTAAACCAGCAAACGTACCAACAGCGCCCACTACGGCACCACCCGCCGCAGCACGGAAGCTGCTGGTCATCCGTCGCTCGGTTTCGACCCGTTCATGTAGAGAATTGACGGCTGGCTCATGGCGTCCCAGAATGAGCAATCCCTGATTATCTTTGGGGTCCTTCGTGAGGACGACGCGGACGTAAAAGCCGAGTTTGATTGCTTCTGCCTGAAGGTTATGAATATCATCACGAGGAACAACATAGATTGTGGCATCGGAAAAGTTGCTAAGGCTGGTTAAAAATAATCCACGTTGCTGGATAGTCATGGAATCACCAGAAGGTTGGAGGGTACGAGACGTCGAAGCTGGAGATGAAACGGGGTCGGGAGCTGTTTTTGTTGAGTCCCCATGATCAGCAACAATGTGAATGGAAGCCAGATTCGATGATGATGCCTTTTTGTCTACTCCAACGACAGATCCAAAACTGCTTTCCGGCGAAGGGGTGAAGAGCGAGCCTGGCATCTTGATCCTCCTGACCTTGTCAACGGGATCAGGCGGAAAGAATGTCAAAGTCTCTTGCCACCGGACAACTTTAGGCGTCTTTCGAGACGGGCTGGCCTGATTGGTGTTGTCGAACATGCCAGGCTGCGTAAGCCTTTCTATAATTTCTTGCGATTCACCATCTAGAGATAGCAGGCTCCCTGCTGCTGCAGGATCTGGCGCCCGCGACGATTGTCGACGGTTGCGGATCACACTCTTGGTGTCGTCATCACTCCGAGATGGTGATGAGGAGGCTAGGAACATCGACCCCATAGCATCCTCGATGTTTTTCCTTGCGAGAGGTGAAGGTGTTTGGGAAGTGGCATTCTTGGTTGGCGTCTCGTCGGCATAAGGACATCCAGAACGTGGATGCCCAGCTCGTGGCCGTTTGCATTTGCTACAAGTGTGTACTTTACGTGTCGGAGTGGATGGCTCGCTTTCAGCGCTAGCATTACTAGTGGGTGTACTTTGGGCGGAGGAGCGAAGAGTTGGCGCCATATTGCTTGCAGTGGTCACTGGCTGTCGTTGTCGACGTTACTTACACTGTTAAGCGCAGTTGTTGGAGTGTGTCGATGGAGCCCAATCTGTTTGTCCACAAATATAAACTGTTTGACAGAAACCATGAACAAAAGGCCTCTACCAAGTCTATTGTTCACTTTGGCCCAGTGATTACTAGATTTCTACAATAGATTCCGTTGTTGGTCGCAAGGATAAGTAGTGGACCAAGCTCAAGCCAAAAGTTGGCCATTTGTTCGGTCCCTGAATTCGTCCATTCACAGCATGTGAAACTCGTCCATACTAATGACGGTTTCAAACCCCGTGCATTACTGTATACATTAATCTTTGTAGAAGTTGCGCACAGCACCAATAATACAGTATCTCCGCTGCTCGGGTACGCAACCAGTGTTTATAGCCTCAAAGTCTAAATCACGCGGCCTTCAAGCTGCGTCAAGCAAGACCCATTGGAACCCTTATCTAGAGTCCAACAGCGATGGAGGCAAATGAATTTATTACCCTGTTTCAAGGAGATCGATACGTCAAAGAAAAAACCAATACGCCATGGGGATTCCTTTCACTGGTTCTCTTGATCGACATGTTCGTACGGACCTATACGCATCCAGGCATTATCAATATCTAATACTAATGCCAAAATGGCCCACTGTCGCTATCGTCATGACATGTTGCCACCGATCCCTCGTCCAATCGGCCGAGGCGTCACACTCCACCGTTGTCGTAGATGCGATCCACTCTGAGTCGATAAGTACCTTAGATTCACCGGAACAACACCATAAAACCCGATCAGCTAATATGTTTAAGGATGTAGGAAGAGAGAGAAAGATTGCCAACGGGGCAGCACCGCTAGTGGCGTAATGTCGACATGAGACCAGAGTTAAATCGGCCGTTCAGCGAGCGACACTTCAAAAGAAATAATTATAGCGTAGTCTAGTAGATTTACATGTTGTTATCTCGACCTATACTGGAAAGAATAATACAAAGGTACACGGGAATCATCGCTGATTAGGAGACGAAAGTAAGCGAGAAGATACAAACTATCCTGATCGAATGACACTTGTCGGAACCTTGCGCACGAAGTCCTACTAGGCGAGACAAGTTCCCTGTGAAAATGAACTGATAAATGACCAATCGCAAAATGGCAAAAATAGAATTTATGGTTCTTGCGAAGATTGTCGGCCTTGGGTGTTGATTCGGCCTGACTAGCCACGGTGGTTGGGAAATTTTAGAGTTTTACGAGGCTCCCACAGATCCGGTAGCGACAGCAACATTCTCGCCAAATGGTAGTTGAGGTGACCTGACGATATCCTTCGAAGAATATATTCCTGAGCTTTCAACTGTTGATTTTGGTGTCGAAGCGGAACTGTTTGCGACCACAGTCGTCTTGAGAGGGGACTCTGGTGATGATCTAGCAAGCATCGATGTTACAGACGCAGCGTTTAGATAAATGAAACGGCAAACCGCGGCTTTTTTGTCGGTTTGTGTGGGGATGCGTCACTTGACTTCTCTGCGCCCTTGTGAGAGTGAAGTGCCAGCACAACATCAGCACATTGTGAAAGATGAGGTATTGTAAACATACTTTGGTGCGTTTTCGGACTAGCTTACCGGGACGTTCGCCAGGATCGAACACGTAGTCCGGCAGCATCCCACTGCCAAAATGGAAGGGTGTGAGCGGTAAGCCTGACGTAGAGACCGCGTTCAAGCACAGACCTCCTGATGTGTCGCACGGCAATGCCCATTTTGGATTCATTGAAGTGTTCCCACACTTTCACCATTTTTGTAAACTCGGTTATCGGATAAGAGATGTCGAGTTTGCGTGGACCAACGGCGCCAGCTTGAAAGGAAGCAGTATGGTCAGCTCTGTTCAGGAAGAGAAATGTCTAGTTTCAATTCACGTTGCTTTGGTTCGACAGCTAGTCCAATATAGAAAACGGTGGAATAGACGAGGCTTGCCCCTTCTTTGCCTTCGATGTCCTCTTTCTTTCGGTTAGCAATGGCGTCAGAGATGTCACCCTGTGCTGCCGCCTGGAATTCTTCCTCCGAAAGACAGCAAGAGATTTGCTCAAAGCCCTTTATGAAGGGGTGCGCTAATGAAAGCGAATCAACATACTCGAGCTTCATAACTAGCTGTCGTATCCTGGATTCCACGGTACCAGCCCTAGCGTTGTAATCCTAAATGGTGGTGAGCCGCGCGGAATAGCAGATCACACACCATTTCATTTGAAGTTCATGGTCACCAGATGAAGCGATCACTTGAAGGTAGTTTTTATACCTGTAAAAAAAATCGTGCTTTTCGAACAGTTCGGACCAAGAGGCCTTGCCGACAATGACCATATCAACTAAATCGGCACCTTGTGAGCTGTCAGTGGGGTGTAACCAGGCCATAAGTCTGCTTAATTACCTTTCTTAAATTCGTCCGTCATGATCATCTGGGTAGATGTAGTTACATTGTGAGTGGCACACATCGCTGGATAGGCAGGGGTAATGATGGGCATTCGATGTGATCGGTCGCCGGGATATAACTTAGGGTTCCATACTCGGACTTGTAAGGGGCCTTCTTCGATTTGTTTTAGTAGAACGGGTTGAGGCCATGTCCTAAAAACGATTAACGACGAAGTGAAGGACGCCGGAAAGAAGTATGCCATACCATTGATACATGATAATGAAGAAGCGACTGACGATTGCCCCAGCAATTGCATTAGGGTAAAGCTGACAAATTCGGGCAACAAGCATGGCCCATGCAACTCCTCCAAGGAAACCATTCACATTCGAATATATCGCTCTCCCTGTTATAGATTGCGATGAAACGATTCGCATGAGTTGCAAGTGGGTAGACTAACGTGCAGCCCAAAGTTTGATACATCGCAGAGAATCTCGAAAGACTTGGACATTTGGCACCAATCTTAGTATCTCGTCAGTTACCCGGGATCCTAAAGAGGATAAGAATCGACTGGAGTTCAAAAGGCGGCGGTAGCGTTCACCATTTAGACTTCGCACACATCTCTCGTCGAGATTCCGAAGGAGATTGTCATCCTGCAAAGACAAATCATCTGGTATTGATGAGAGCGCTAAACGTGCCATCAAAAAATCGATCGGTATGCCGGAGATTTTGGTCTTAATAATGGGGACATATGCTTCTGGTACGCCCTGAGCCATGATCATCAGTTGTTGGTCAAATGAGTGATACGTAAGCCACGCACTGAAACTTCGGTAACGCCTTCGGCCTCCCTTAGCATCGACTCGAATACTTCGAAGAAGTCTTCCCGTGAAACATGTTTTGGTACTACGCAGAGCGTGTCGATATCACTGCCAGGACCATGTACGCCTAACCGATAGGATCCGAAAGTGAATATTTTCCCGCCCGCTGAGATCGCGGCCGCTTCGGAGAGCCCCCGCGAGAGGGATACCGTTCGAACAAACTTTTTTACCAAAGCCGCCACGCGGCCTAGTACAATTTCCCTGGTAAAGGTATTGTTGAGAGTGAATAAACGTTTATAGAGTAGGTGGCCCGTCGATAATGAGTATGTATAAACACCCAAACCACAGACGGTATATCGCAAAACCAGCGACAGACCGAATCATTGGATGCAGTGGAGGAGTTTCCAAGTGACTATACTCTCGTACCGCCGCTGGTCGATAATAGCCAAAAACAAGCAGTCGTAGTTGAAAGCTATTGAATATGCGCTTACCTATTCCGCGATTCTGCCTCCGATTCAAACACTCCCTGCCTCCTTAGCTCCTCCATCAACGTTACTGTCACTTCTTTCTCCCTTTCACTAGATTCGTTTGTCGCAATTGGAGGCGTGACCCCATAGTAGCTAGAGGGAAAAAATACATCGTTTGACATGACTGCTCCAACGTGCAAGGAGGCTTCTCACCGTTGTTGGGTGGCCATACGATTGCCAGGCTCTCTTGAAATCTGACTGTAGTATTATGAATGAGAAACGTCCTACAAGAAAAATGGAACGAATGTTGTCGGTCAAGCTGGTGGCACACGTGACTTAGTGGCGGATGCTCCTCACCTGTGTCCTAGAGGCGGGTCCGCTCTTCCACGCCTTACGGGTCTGGACAGAGATGGGTGACGTTTGCGAGAGTGAAAGTTTTGGTATGTGGCCAGCAGGTCGATGAGAAGACGAAGCACTAAAATCTGCTCTCTTTGTTATTGATTATTCAGATGGGCACCGTAAGGCAATTGTGGAACACACGCTCAACATTCTACTGTTGCCCGGAATCCATGACAGCGATCAAATATCACAAAACTCCACCGACTCTGTCATATCTACTCTAGGCTCTCCAACCTCACAAACGTACCAATCGCACCCCGCGCTCCGTGTGCCCGGAACGGCACTATCTGTTCCGTCTCCGCTACACCTCCAGCTACATATTGTTACCCGCCTCTTGTTCAACGAGCAGGGTAGGGTTACTCACCACCGGGACTTTTGGGACGTCAAAGATGTAATTGGTCTCGTGCCGGGTGTCTCTTTAGCTCAATGGATTGGCACTCGACTTGCTGCGTTTGGCTTATCTTACATTTCGAGGTTGTGGTTCAAAGGGCGCCCACCCACCTCTAATCAGCAGACCTCTCTTGCCGATGCAGCTGAAAAAGGGGAGACTCCCGCAGCAGCATATGTCGCCGCTACCAGAGATAAACTTGATTTGGAGGACACTTACACCCGATAACGGGCTCTCAAAGTCCTACGGCGACAGCCCCATTCATGAACGCTTGGCTTTCTGTCGACCGCAGAAGTCTAGAGCGTTTATCGCGTTATTTGTTGTGGACGATTTGGACAGCCGTCCTGGATTGCTAAACAGCCACCTATGTCCAAAGCAAGTTCCGCATGGTCTCATGACCCACTCAGGGTTCAACTTCGCATGCTTCGAAGCCCAGCATAACCCGTTTGTACTCACGACTACCTCGGCCTTACATAGATATCCCAGATATTGACAGCTTCAAGGAAATTCCTGGCACGTATGCGATCGACGGGTGTCATACAGCGATAAAGCTGTGCAAGAAGGAGGGAGCGCACGTGTCAACAGCTGCAGTCGACCGTATTCACTCTAGCTGATAGATGAGGCGCATAAATGGATACTTCGGACTTTTAGACAGACTGGCAGACCAGGTCTTATGCCAGTATGGTTTTATTAACGTGTCCGCCACGACAATATGAAAACTGACAATGGATGTACAAGGTCCTGTTGTTAGAAATGCACTAATTCACAATAGTCGTGAACGCGTGAACGACCCGTTTTGGAATGTGAAGTCTCACTAAATTGGAGTGGATGGGGTCTTGGTGTTCGAAGCGAGGTGTGACCGCACCTCCAGCGTTTATATATTAGATCTTGGAGACCCCAACGAACCTCCTTCCTGTAAGGATCACAAGTTCAGCTCAGCGCTTCGAAATCCGACTTCCTCAATCGGTACCCCCAAGAAGACATGCCGCAGCGCGGAGTCAATTGGACGAAAACTCACAAGATATATGTCTAGCGCTTCGTACTCCACTTTGTTAGAACGCACAATCTAGCTAAACTGGAATGGAAAACACGGTCAGGGCTTACCAACGCCACAACTCGCGGAAAACAGCTTTACGCGCTTATTGTGCACAGAATAACTCGACTTGACAAGTTGAATGGACCTATTTCAATTCCCGAGAAAGGGGAGAACGTCCCTTGCTCCAGGTCCAACCACTTATCTCCTCAGCGCACAGCATCCGGCGTCGAATAATTGCGAAGATATCAGGCATACCGCCGGATCTGACGGACGTGCCGGGACTGGGAACTCAGTGAAGGGAAGAAGGCTTCGAAGATCTCATGAGCGCATACTGGCGTAGATTAATTTGCGCCGCTTATCGAACATTGCGTACAACAGCAAGACCGGAACGTAGCAATTTTAGCGTCCTCAGATCACCCGTCTAAAACCACCACCGGGATGCTCAATCTCCTAGCTGCTCGGATAATACATTTGACTGGCAGCCTGCGTGGAACTGTGTAAAGAACAAAAGGGAGACCGGTTCCTTCGCTATCTGCCGTAATGTAGGTGGGCTTTAGTCGTATGAAGTATAGCCGCGTCTTCTGTAGATCCATTTCGTCTTCTTCAAGACTCTTTGGCCCTATACATAGGAATGAATTGCCAACCGCATTCTGTTCCCGTACACGTCGGCCGAAGCTATGCCTCCGACCTAGAAGACGTATCATCGAATATTCACTCTGGCAATTATTGTATAAGGAAAGGCTTATTCGCGGATTTGTCGGTGCTGTGGATATGAAGTGATCTCAGAGAGCAATGTACAGTACAGGCGTGCGTGCCTAATAATGTACCTGTGTCCTCAACACAATCCCATGATGACATTCTGTTTGGCAAGTACTCCATCTGTTCCCGCTCTCCTCCTCTACCTTCTTTGACAGTAAAAGCTATAATTGCCTCTACGGGGTTACTTCTTTTGCCCCCTTTTCCTGTTTCACCTTGAGACCTTGTGATAGATAGCCCACTGAGCACAGGTGACACAATTGAGTACCTCGAGCTTCTTCCTGGGAGTTTATTGCATGATGGTGTTGATACGCAACAATCCTCTCATACGTACCGAATGACTGACTCATCACTGGCGTCCAAACTGGTGGCAGATATCTGATACGAAACTCGTTTTCAAAATCGATCTAACTGGGGCATTGCTTGTCATGAAGCAATGACACAGGTCTACACTGTGTGCCAACCTTCGAGTTGGTCGTCGCAGTGCTACAGATGTCCCGTATCAAGTCCCCCAAAACCACCGCAAGATCGCACGAAGTGAATTATATCGTGTTTCGTAATGTTGAATGAATTAGCTTCCCGTCCCAATGCTTCAAAGGTGCGGTTGCAGTTCGGCATATGTTTAT
>JABCKM010009961.1:0-15737 GCA_018221805.1 Rugosomyces carneus
TGTTTTCTCAGACGGTGTCGTCGCCATTGGTTGCGTCCCCATCAACATCGGCCTTTAACTTGTATTCGTGCTAATGAATATTTAATGACGAATGACGGGTTATGTAGCTGTGATTTTCCTGGACAATGAATATGTTTTATGATTTCCAAATTGAGCGTGAGAATGATGCACAAAGATCTCTCGTGCGGAGTGTTTCTTCCTTTCAAGGCAAGTGTGGCGTCGTACCATCTCCACGCAAGCGGAAGGCCCAGTTGTTTATGATGGAGACAGTTTATGATCATCTTGCCCAGCAGGGAGACTAGTTGCAATCCTCGTCTTCCATGACATTATGTTCATCGATGTCGGATCAGAAACATGAGAAAGTTTATCGAGTTCATTTGAAGACGCTTCAATTTCAAAGACAAAGAGTCCGAGTAGCTATTTCAGACTATTGTAGCAGTGCTGAAGTTTTTTTCATAAGGTTACATCTCAATTACACAGGTGACCTCCTGACGACAATTCACATCGGCTGAAAAAATGGGTGGAGCTCGCCCCGCATGCTATAACATTCGCCGATAGCTTGGCCCATCACAGAATGTCCCTCCACCACGCATTGGTATCGAGCGCATAGAATCCACCAAATTGTACAGGATTATGATGGAGGGGGGAACGATAATAAGTCAAAAATCCGTCCTTGTTAACCTCAGTGGTAGCGGAAGCGCTGGTGAATGGAAATGATAGTTGGGAGAGTCGTGTGCAAGCAGTGAAGAAACTTGTGGCCACTCGAAGACAGGTGCAAGGGTTAAGCGAATTTTTATCCCATCTCTCATCTGTTTCTAAAGAGTGAGCAGGATCTCGAATATCTAGTTCACTGTCGGGGGTGTACAAGGCCATCATGTTGGTATTAAGGACCAGGGTCGTAATCTTTTCGAGCCGAGAACAGGCTTCCACAAGGGTTTCTTCAGTAAGAGTCTATAATGGTCATGCATTAGTATCTGATAAACACGGTAGTTAGCGCACCAGTGATTGAGACCCCGGTGACCAAAGCGAAAGAGATACTAATCCAGGGGCGTTCTCAGATATGCGATGAATCATTTCCACCGGTGAACAGCCCATTGTACGTGGGGGCATGTAGATAACTAATGTGTGTAATGTATTTGCAAACAACCTGAGAGGTGCAAAGATCTTCGTGTCGGAATCTCTATGCGCTAACAAGGGCAGGACGAGCGATTCAATCGGTCGACCAGCCAAAAACGTAGCACATTCCACATTTGGAAGGAAAACCTTGCGCAACCGGGACAGCGCGTCGCTGGGGAATGACGAGCTGGCCTCTAGCAAGGGCCAATTTGGAGCCCAAAAATCGATATCAGGCTGCTTGGCCAAAAACTCCCAGAAGCCCTTGGCATCGAAGTCGCCTGTGTCCCCCGCCATACTTTTCAGGCGAAAAGTAACTTTTGTAAGATAGGATGTCTGAGGTGACGAATGTTGATAATTTTGTCTCGTAAAACTAAGATGTTCCAAATTGATGATAGCGTTAAACGCATGTGATACGATCGCGTAAAACTCATCCGAAGAGCCCAAAGCGTTGAATGTCGAAGGATCCGTTAGTGAGGAGGGAAAGCTGAGATGGTTCACGCGCTGGGCTTTTCGCTGGACGCTCGCTACGGTGCTACTCCAGGAAATGACCTGATCTTTACTACGTTTTGGTGTGCATAGATTAATGCGAAAGTAGAGTATGGCTTCTGCTTCGAGCTGAAAGTTGCGTGAAACTCTTGCTAAGACTGTCAAGTCGTGCCTCTTTACATGTTGGAAGATGAGATAATACAGGTCGGTTGATATCTGAGCGCCATTGCTATAAAGGATTTGCTCACCGGCAACCATAGCAGCTTGAGCTTTCGTAATATTCTGAACGAGCGGACGGATAGATCTAGCTATGGCTCTTTCACTGACACTTCGAAGTTCGCGTCGGAAGCTGCACGTGCTTTTCACGTGAGTCGAGGCACGATGCCGCACGAATTCAGTAGCTGTAGCTCACCTGGCGACATTTAGCAATGGGCTTATCGTTCGATCAAGTCAGGACTCGTAAAGAAAGAAAGATTCCCTAGTTCTCATTTGCAATTCGCGAATGTTTCAATGACAAGAGGTGTTGGACTTGAATCAACCAGGCTATAATTTTTTATCGGCGCCGACTCGGCGGGAAAGCAACATGTAACCTAATAATCTTATAGAATGGAAAGAATCCAGCTAACAGATGTGACAACGAAAATGACTTTAGATGAGACGGATTCAGCCAGAAGATGGCCAGCTATAATACAACTTGAACCCGAAGCAGATATATCCGGGACTGTGGGACATAGTTCTCCTCCATTGTCATCTGTGGCCAAACCTGATGTCATACAGTATATAATAGATCTGCAAGGACTCCGGGTTAAGTCGAGTGAAGTCCTCGACCTGTCAAGTCCGACAGGCATTCTACTCACCCGTCGCCCGAATACATCCACGGTTCTGAGCCTTTCCCAAACTCTTCATAGATATGAGGTTCCGCTAGCCCACATGTCTCGCTCTCGAGAGCCTCAAGCCTCTCATGAATCACCGGCTTTCACACACCTACAATCGGTGCGGTTACGCCGGCTGTGGTCTCTGAGATGAATGCCAACTCTGCACCTGGCGCTTGGCAAGTGAAGCCGAGTTTGACGTGGGCTTATGAGAATGAGACGACATGATTGGCTGCGTGCTGGGGAACGATCGACGAATGTCCGTATTTGGCGGTCGACTCTATTTTAATATATTGCGTCCTTACTTTTTGCCACCACCTTACCTTACCTTACCTTACCTTTCCATGGCTTTGGCTTTGGCTTTGCCACGGAGCAGAATGTTGTCAGCGCCTCGCTCATTGGCACGCTCACTAGCCACCTTGCATAATGCTCCACCTTCTGGCAAGAGGTGAGGTCAGTCTTAGACTTTGCGTAGCACCTGTTGACGACGCTGTAAAGTCCTACAGGTATGCCTCGTTTAGAAAAATATCTACCAATCCTAACCCGGTATTGAAGCCATTGTAATGATGAATATGGGCGGCCCCTCAACGGTGTGTTTTATGTCCTTTATACCAGGTTTTTACGTTTATCACGAAGCCGTGGGCCTTCCTAGGTTCCCGAGACTCACGACTTCCTCAAAAATCTCTTTTCCGATGGTGATCTCATTCCTTTACCCTTCCAGCGGTTCTTGGCACCCATAATTGCCCGCCGGCGTTCGCCCAAAATCGAGAAACAGTACGCAGACATCGGAGGCGGGTCTCCCATCCTCAAATACACTCAAATACAGGGTGACGGGATGGCTAAGTTGCTGGATGAACTTCATCCGGAGACAGCTCCGCACAAGTCATATGTCGCCTTCCGTTACGCCCGGCCTCTAACTCAACAAACCGTGCGGCAGATGAAAGCGGACGGTGTAAAGAGGGCAATTGCGTTCACTCAGTATCCGCAGTATAGCTGTAGTACGACGGGAAGCAGCCTCAACGAGATGTTCAGGAAGGGACGAGCTGGTGAAGTCGGGGACGACGTCGAGTGGAGTGTGATTGACCGGTGGGGAACTCATCCGGGATTTATTGAAGTGAGTTTTGGCCTTCTCATCACAGAAAATTTTTCTTATTGCTTACGCTTGTTCCTCGCAGGCTGTAGCACAAAACATCGAGGTCGCGCTCGGAAAGTTTTCCGCTTCTACTCGGAACGATGTGGTTCTCCTGTTTTCCGCCCACTCGTTGCCGATGTCGGTCGTTAACCGGGGTGATCCATATGTTCTCGAGGTCTCGGCATCAGTTTCGGCCGTTATGGACCGCCTTGGTCATACCAACCCCTACCGGCTGGTATGGCAATCGCAAGTAGGTCCGTCGGCTTGGATGGGCATGCAAACGAGTGAAGCCCTGAAAGGACTTGCTAGGCTTGGGAAGAAGCAAGTGATATTGGTGCCAATTGCTTTTACTAGCGATCATATCGAGACTTTGTACGAACTCGACCTGGAATATGCCGAGGAAGCACGTTCGGTAAAGTTTATAATTTCTTGTCCCTAGCGGACTCGATGCTGATGCTAGCGATGTTCTTCCTCGGGATTTTGCTCTAGCTCGGAATGGAGATCCACCGCGCGGAGTCTCTCAATGAATCGCCTGTCTTCATCCGGGCGCTTGCTGATATTGCCGCACAACATTTGCGAGATTGTGGTGCCGGGAAGGGACCCGTCAGTACACAATTCTCGCTTCGATGTCCAGGGTGCACCAATGTGACGTGTGGGCAGCAAAAAACATGGTTTGCGCGTGGTGGTCGTTAAGGTACATCTAGAACTTTACACCTATGCCCCCCTGTCGTTGTGACGACTCGCGATGTAATAACAACACGCTATTATTACGAGAAACCAAGCTACGCATGTACTAGCGCTTAATTTCTAGACAACTGTCTTGCTTCTAGAGAATGCTGAGCGCTGAGTCATCATCGATTCACCTGTGATCATCATCTCGAGAGTTTCCGCCCGCGCCAGGTGGACTGATAATTATTTATACGCGTTTGCACGCGTCTGCCTATTCATATAAAGCCTAGCCAGCTCAAAGATCATTTTCTCAACTTATCCTCCCATGCCTAGCCCAACCGTAGTCTCATCCTCGGGAAAAGTGCTTATCTCGGGCGGCTATCTCGTCCTCGATAACAAGTACTCTGGTACTGCTATATCGACTTCGTCTCGCTTCTACACCGTTGTCAGAGATGACCAGGCTGGTCGACAAAACCATATTCAAGTTCGATCGCCTCAGTTCGCGGATGCGACATGGGAGTATGCCGTATCAACCGCCAGCCAAACTCTAAGCGTGGAAAATGTGTTGACCAAGTAAGTTGTTTGTTAACGGATCAAACATAACATATAACCCCTTCAACTCAGCGCAAGCAAAAACAAATTCGTTCATCTCGCCATTCAAAGTACCCTCGCAGTTGCCTCAGAAATTAATGGGGTCGCTTCAGTGAATGAAGTCTTAGCCAATGGCATCGATATAACCATCGTTGGTGATAATGATTTTTACTCACAGAGGGAAAAGGTTCGGAACAGTCTTATTGTTTTGACGTCTGCTGACTTGCATTCTTAGCTCGCAGAGTTGGGGCTACCCCGAACATTGGACTCACTCCAACAGATACCTCCTTTCAACCATACCGGGGTATCACTGTCTAAAGTCCATAAGACGGGCCTAGGCTCTTCTGCAGCGCTTATCACCTCTCTCGTCACTGCGCTTCTCTTACACTTCTCTGCCATACCGGTATCCTCGTTTGAAAACGCAACCACAGCCAACAGCACAAGTGCTACTCACAGCGAAGGCCGGCTCCTCGCCCACAACCTCGCACAGTACGTGCACTGTCTCGCTCAGGGCAAGGTAGGCAGCGGGTTCGATGTCGCCGCTGCGGTGTTTGGTAGTCACATTTACACACGCTTCAATCCTGCCGTGTTGGACGGATTGATGATGGATGGAACTGTAAGTACTGTCTCTTTCCTTTGAGTTTCCATATGGGATACAAGTTAATCGCCGTTGCTTTCCTATCTCATTTTCCCCCTTGGTTTATTCCATCTCTCCTATGAACGGCTCATCTTACTTCCGGAACTCGTGAAGCCTCCATCTCAACCTTTGGTTCCGATACTCACACCGTCGAACAAAGAATGGGACTATGACATCAAGCCGTTTAAGCTCCCCCCTTTGACTAGGATCATGCTAGCTGACGTGGACGCCGGAAGCGATACGCCGTCGCTCGTCGGTCAGGTTCTCAAATGGAGAAAAGAAAATTCCGAAGAAGGTTTGTCTATTAGTTCTATTACCTTTTCCCTAAAGGGGCATTATTGCATGAATTCATCATGTCTTCTAAACTGGTGCTAATGCCTGTTTAATTTCTCGCAGCTTTGAAACTGTGGACAGCCATAGATGAGCTAAATACGAAGCTCGCTCAGGCGCTCGTCGAGCTTTCCAGGCTGCATGATGCTGATGTTGCGAATTACACATCGTCTGTTAAATACATCGCGACTCTTCAAGCATTCCAGGTGCGTACGGCTCCCCTTGAGCATCGGAAATAAATGAAACACTTGCTGATAAGGCTATAGTGGACTGCCAATCCTTTCCAGCCTGAAGAAGAGCGCCCGATAATGGCAAAGTTCTACGAAGCTCATGAGATATCCCAGGTAGTTCCCACCTCTAGTCTGCCTTTTTCTTTTAGAATCATTAATCTGACGTCTTCTCCTAGAAAATTCGCGCCCATATGCGGCACATGGGAACACTGTCGGGCGTGCCCATCGAACCACCCGAGCAGACAAAGTTGCTTGATGAATGCACCTCCATCCCCGGTGTAATTGGTGGCGGCGTTCCCGGAGGTAAGACCCGTCGCTAGCCCGCACAATTTGCATGGCTGATGTTTTTTTTCTCCCCCTTTAATATACTTTTCATCTTAAGCTGGAGGATATGACGCAATCTGGCTTCTAATGTGCGACCCGCTAGACACAAAACCAGACATCAGCCCCCGCGAGCGTGTCGAGCAAACGTGGAGCGAATATAAGGATCTCAATGTATCACCGCTTTCCGCCGTAGAAAGTTCCGTTGGCGGGGCACGAGTGGAGGACCTTGCTTCGATTCCTGGCCTGGTTGAAGCAACACAGTCAATGTGATATCTGTTATAATTAATTCTTGGTGCTCTTATCCCCGTTAATTGCTAAAAATGTGCCATACATATCCCTAATGTATTTCAACGCTGTTATCTTGTATGTATGTATGTACCCATTTCCGTGCTATGTATGTTGTCTCGATAGTGCATGATGGAGCAAGAATTGCATTTGAAAGCAATTAAGATTAATCTATATATACTAATGAATGGTCCCTCCCTAATCCTAAGTTATCGTGATACATATGCCTAGCAGTATGTGCTTTTTGTGTTTTGTAATAGTGCAATTCTCCATGTGCTCAGAGACAGAGTTTTGGATCGCCATCTGTAGTCCATGATTTTCCTAATGCGAGAAACAGAGAGATAACCATCACGACGACGCCAAAAATGAGGCAAATGATAGCTGGAAGTTTGGTACGACTGTGCCATCGGATTTTGGAGTCCTGGAGCTTAAGGTAGCACGCGGCTGGAAATATGAATGCTAGTGTGGTCGCAGATATGCCTCCCGTAATTTCTAACATAACACCCAGATCGCAAGTTACGAGAGCAACTGTTAGTTTTTTTAAGAATTGAGTACAGGGGAGGGGGGAAACTGAATATAACTAACCAAAGAGGGAGGCGAGAAGGATGGTGGTAGTAAAGAATATGTGGCGTTGTGGGCTGAAGGCCTCGTGAGCAAAGAAGTATTGCTCGACGACCTAACAAAAAAGGGTATTTGAGGTCACTTGAAGCAAGAACAGATATGAAGGCGGCCCGACCTCTCTGCATACGAACAGCTCAAGGGGTAGCGTGGTAAACATATTTAGGCCAAAACAGAAGCGTGCTACGTTGATAAGCGTATCGTTCTAGATTGAATAAAATCGTGAACATCAGCATCTCCACTGCAAACAATAATCTCATACCGGGGAAAAGTTATTCAAAATATTCCCTTGGGTCTTGTCTGTAAACACGAGGTAGGCTGACACCGCTAATGTCATACAACAGACTAGTGATATAAAAGTGGATATATGCGTCACTTTGGCGAAGCGATCGAGAGTGGGTGTTCTAAGACTGCCATAGATAAGCAAGGAATTGTGATGGCATACTACAGAAGAGCAACTCAGTCACGGTAATTTGATGGCGGCGAGGGGGAGGGGCTTACCGAACGCAAAGCTGATGACGCCAATCGCCCGAAAAATGCCAGGTTGAATGATCGTAAAGCGTTTGGAAGGATCACCCCTCAACTCTGGTGAGGAATGTGGGCCTTCGACAATGACAGATGAGACGATTATAAGCATTCCAATTAGTGCGATGCCCGATGCTCGAGATAATTTGTGAATGTCACGGTAGAGCGAAAGAGGATAGGAGACGCAGAGGGTACAGAGTGTGATGATAAACTGCCGATTAGCGAATATTTTGAGAACGGGTATCGAGTAGAGATTCGGGAATATTGAACGAATGACATGTGGAATGGTGTCGCCAATAATAATTCCAAATGCACACATCCCTGCATAAGGTTAAGGCGGAGGATAAAAACACACGAAACATGAGCGAACCTCCAAAAGCAAAGGCAAACTGAAAGAAAGAAACGGCGGCTCTCCCACTAGGCCCAAAGCAGTGGTCCATTATCTCAATATACGAATGCCGCCCGCTCAATTTAGCGTTGACGACAATGAGGCGAATCGTCCAATCCGTAACCCCACACAAGAGCGTGAGCAATACTAGCCCTGAAAAAAAACCAGCCTGGCTAACTGCATAGGGTAGCCCTGGAATAAGAATTTAGCCCACGGGCTACGATCAGGTATATTAATTTCCCATACCAATTATGCCTGGGTAATTTCAGCAACAGGTAAGTGGACGTGAGGTGATATGTGCCTCACCTGCACCTAATATCGAGTTTGCCATATTGGCGACCGAGTCTATCAAACTACCGCCTGCGGTTTGTTTTGTCGCAAGTTGCTCAAGGTCATATTGGGCGCCTCCAGACATCTCATGCCCATTGGACGCGTGTCCGTCGAGACTCCGGCGGGCTGCGGATGCGTCGAACAGGCCAACAAGAAGTGGCATAGATTGGTCTCTGCGACCTCTTGGAGTGACCTGTTCAATCTCGTCGATATCATCGAGTTCATCCGAATCTAGATCATATTCTAAGAACCAGAGATTAAAGTGACTTCGGTGAGGCATACCAACACATACGTACCTGCTTCGCGACTAGCGATGGTCGACTGTAGCGCTGGTCCTATAACTTGCACCTCTTCACGGAATCTGACACCATGATCAGACCTTGACGAGTTAAGCACCGTTCTTTCGTCGTCGTCGTCGTCATCATCATCGACTGAAAATACCACGTCACGACCATGAGGATCGTCCTCTCGCGAGCCTAGTAGAGGTTCTGAATGTTCGCCTTCGGCATCTAGTCCACCTCTGTCGTTTGATTTGGAAAACATCAAGTTACAAGGCTCTCATGGAGTTCTTAGCCCTACTCAAGTAACTCAACGTCCTGCTGGGGGAGAATGCGTAAATGCACGTGACTAAATCTATAACTTCGCCTCGAACCACCATGACCACGTCGAAGTGTCAACTGTCATAATGGAAGCAGTTTACCATTTCATTGGTCAACATGGGCTAGACGCTATATCTGCTATGCTTACGGCGCAGAACACAATGTCTCTACCCTAAAGTATAAAATTTACAATACTTTGCTAAACATAGACGGCTATAAAGTATATGCAATATATATGGCTCATTCTCGATAGCTGTCTACAGCATCCTCAATACCTTCGTCCTTGACCGCATCTGTCTCAATAGTTTCGGGATCAGGAACTCCTACCCCTCCGAGTCTATCCAAGCAGTCAAAAATGACGCTCAGCGCAATTAGACCAAAGCTGCCTGCTCCATGAGCAGACTGGTGGATCCGGCTAAACTTCCAAGCCTCCCATGCATTCTGGAGACCAGCGATGAGTCGTTCAGGAGTAGCGTTGATCAGGTCATCAATTAGATGACGATGGACCTGCCGGACGAGAGTGGAAGCATGTAGCCGCATCCTATAAATCCGGTCACTTCTCCACCTCTTCTGTGTACACTGCGCCAAAATGGTTCCTGCTACTACCTCGGCCTCTAAAAGCCTTACTCCAGGAGCATTCGTTAATACGTGTGTAGCACAAATGTATTGTAGCTCATCACTGTATCTCTCGAAAAGTGTGGTTATTGCGCTCGAAACTTCCTCCGTTGATAGGTTGAAGATACGCTTGAGAATATGCGGTTCTAACGCAAGTGTTATGGAATCTTTCAGCGGATGGACTGTTTCCCCAGAGGTGTTTGCAATAGGTTCGGGATCAGTAAGAGTGATCTGACGGTAGAGAATACCAAGCGCCCGACTTGACTCGTAATAATCAGTATGTTGAGGGGATACGACTTCAGCCGCATGCCAATCGGGCTTGGGCCGAATTAATGTGCGTGGCAGAGTATCACCGTCGATGTCAACTCGATTCCCGTGCTTTGGGTAGTCTACGGCCTGTTAAATTTTAAGAGGTATCACCTTTGGTCAAACGAACAGAAACAACCTTGGAGCAAAGTCCTGCAAGCTTTTCGCATGCTTTGTCAAACATTCCATCCTGGAATAGTGATCACACTCAGCAGCGATATTCAATCTTTGAGCAACTCACCTTTGATTGATCTAAGGTTTTCCAAGATCAAATAATCAGCTCAAGACATAGTAAGCTGAGGTCTCACCTGCAATAACTAGGAGTCTGTTAGACAGCAAGCCCTATGAAATGCTTGATGAAAAATTACGGCTAGATATTGATTTAACCATACCAGTACATCGGAATTGATGTATTCAACGACAAAGTCGCATATATCTTCTACAGTAGCGTCTCGTTCAATTGTGAACGGCGGCTCAGCTTCGTAGTTTGCTGGATCTTCCCTACCACTGGGTAAGAGGCCTTCATGACAGATGACAGAAAACTGGTCTCTATCATGGCAATATATCAATATATTATAATGGGTCTAACAAGTTGCTAAACACAAACCCGTCTAAATCGCCTCCACCGAGCATTGATGCCAAAGACCGTTCCTTGTATTTCTTGTCCCCTAATTGACCTTAACCGAGTTCGAAAATAGTGGTAGTGGGGTTACATACCCGCAGATGGAAGCACGACCACGTTCTTCAAATGTGCAAACATACACAGCATTCCTTTCGGCGGTTCCCCAATTGCAACAACACGCTGAACTATCGGTTACGAATTCCAGTACGTTGAATACTTGTTATTCAGTATGTCACGCACCATCGCCTACATGGGCTACAGGGCTCCTGGAGATTGAACACGCTCCTCTCAGCCACTTAGGCGCGGAATCCCAAGACTCCTGAACGCAGGCTTGTGGAGAAGTGACTTAGTGTAATCTCGAAGTAGAGATTCAAAAGTTGGCGAACCGTAGATTTGAGCTGGCTTTAGAGTGAAGACGTTTTCCATACCTGCTGCTTTGTATGCTGGACCTTCATCAGCCACCCCAACAAGCAGATAGCTTTTCGGCGCTGGGATACGCGCACTGTGCTTTATATCTCGCAAAACATCCACCATAGAAACTTGCCGGACTTGTCGTAAGAATGGGCTATCAAAACCAGGCTTTTTGGGTTCAGAGTGCAACTCGAGGCCAAGCCCTTCAAGCCTTTTTAACAGGTGAGCCACGCGATAGGATCGTCCAAGGGAATGAGCGTCTAGGATAGACTTGAACTGAAGGGCGGACTGATCGATTGTCCGTGCATCTGCTACGGCCTGCTCTTGTAATTTCATAAAGCTATCCTTTGTGACTCCGAGGTCCTCTAACAACATGATTAGAGGCCTAAAACATGGTCAGACCTTATACATGCTATCAACGAATCGCAGTTATACCTGTTGAGATAGCAAGTATTCGGGTATTCGAACGCACGAGCTATCTCTATATCCGCCGTTTCTTCGTCTTCCGCTTTCACAGAGAACTTCTTCATAGACGGTCTCAGCTGCATAATGATCCCATCGGAGCGCTTGTCGAGTTCTCTATCCACAGAAACCATGCCTTTATACCCCAGAAATCGGATTTGATACTTCGTATTTTGCATAAGCAACGCGATGCTGAAATTGAGATGCATAAACTCACTGCAGAGGGCTGAATCGAATGTTTGCCTTGATCACTGCGTCCAGCACACAGGGCTTGCCAAATCATGTCACTGAGCGATTGCGAAACGGTTCCTACGCCGTCAGTAAACAAGTACGATTTCTTGCCCATGTCCGGTATTTCTCTCCACTGATGTCGGTGTATTGCAACTGACGGGTCTGTAGCTGTAAATGCCTGAGATAGCCTGGCAGCATACTTGGAAGGACACTTCATCAGTTCGGTTCCTCTGAAGTCTCCTAGAGAGTCCCGTATGTATTGTGAGTCTATCCAACCATTTTCCTTGTGCTTAAATCTCTCCATAAACCAAACAGCGTGCTCTCGCAATGCCGACGAGGAATAGGCTAAGAATTCGAAGTTTCTTCCCGCAAGCTTGAAACCATTTTTTAATATCCCGCCGACACGCTCCTCAAGGTATGTCGAGCCGTCAACTGCCCTATCCCATCGATATTGGAGCCTGTCTTCATCACGGAAATCGACACGGATAAAATGGTCCATGTAGTCGGAATATCTTCTAATGACCCGATTGGACTGTGTGGCATAAGGCCCCTCTAGGATCATCCTAGTTGGTGTAAATGTTACATGACAACACATGAAATTTCCTGGAGATAGCCTGGAGTCCATAAACCCAGACTCACGCTGGACACGCTGGAAGCATTGCAGAGGTGACTCGCGTGGGGAGCGGGCTTGAAGTTTTTCGTGATAACTTCGTAAAAGGTTGGCCACATACCGTTCGTCTCGGACTTTGCGCAGGGCATCGACATGCGGTAATAGGTTGAAGATATCTTCCGTGTGGAGGATACAATTGTGCAAAAGAGCCTCTAGTTGGAAAGCAATAGACCATGGCAGCTTCTGGAAAGCACACTCCAGCTGATAAAGGCGCTTGGACACGAAAAATCCTTGGCGATCTGCCTCTATCAGGCTGGGGCCCTCACAGCGGAACAGCTTGCTCGCTGTAAAACTCGCGATTTTGCACATCCCAAAAAACTTTTGGATGACGTCGTCGAGTCTCGGATAGTTGTAGAGAAGGATGCGTAGATGTTGGGCATATGGTGCGACAACGAGATGTCCAGGGTGGAGAGAGCCAATTCGCCGCTTATATTTCTTGTTATCCACTTTGCGATCACCAGTCACTGCTCGATTGAATTCTGTCTCTTCAAGAACTGGTGGTGTTAAGGTGTCAAAGCAAATATCTGCCGTAGGCTGTGAGCATCGTCTTAGAGGCTAAGTGGATCTACCAACATGGCTTCCCATCATAACCAGCAGCGATCTTTGAGATGCTAGCCATACTGATGGCAATACTTGAGCTGAACTCATCGGTCATTTCGTTTCCCAACTACGCGAAGGAGTAAATGAGGAGGTCCTGACACGGAACGTGAACTCACTGATATCCGAATAAGTCTGTGTTCGTATTCAAATGAGAGCCAGGCTTCGCTCTCGTTGACAAACTGTCGTTCCCATTCAACAGAAAATGCCCGAGGCGGAAGAGGGGTCTTTGGATTTGATGGATAGCTATAACGATATAGGACCCCAAATTGGACCGCGTCAACTCGAAATTGATCCCGCAACTCCCATAGTATCTTCTCATGCTCCTCTTCGATCTCGGGGTCGATATAAGGAGTCTTCGCTAATCTTGTGGCTACATCCTCCCACGCTGGCCCTCGTACGTAAAATCTCACTCGTTGATTCTGAATCCTCAGAGGGGTCCTTTTAACCCAAGCAAGAAACTTGTGCCCGATTGCCTCGGTAGGAAATGTCAGCACACCCGTGCCATCATTGCCTACACCCCCGGCTTTACTTTCGTTGAGTTTGACTTGGAAGTTTACTGGTCGATCGACTGCATTTTCGTCGGCCCTTCGGATGGTGAACTCTGGAGAGTGCACGATGCTAGCGATGCTCTTGGTTACTTCCCATCCATTTACGTCGAACGGGAGATATCTGATGTTGATATCCATAAGTAGTACAAGTATTGGTTATCGATGGCGGTGAATGATAATGATCGTCCTGCGAAGAAAGGTTCCTGTGATTAACGCTAGCGCCCAGGATAAATTGGGAAGCCTAATCGCCATCATGAGTATAAAATATCCTTAGCGTCTCTACTGCATCTCTTCGTTTACTACGTCGTTCCTAGGGTGGGTAAGTATTTCATCCTCGTAAGCGTGGGATACGAGTCAAGCTCGGGGTTCAACGCCGTCGTACCTGGTATCAACTTGACAGCGCGTCTACAAAGTTTTATGCACCATACTGTCGCAGATTCGTGTCACGAGTATATTCTTTGAATGCTACCGAAATACGGGTGATAAGGCGCTTTTTCTTGGCGGGCGTCTATAAATTCTGATAAAATGATGGGATGAATGGTCGCGAAGGTTTGTCTTATTATTTTTCACTCTGTTGCCCTTTGGCAGCCGCAACGACAATGTTTCGCACACTGTGTATCCACTCATTTATCATCACCATCCTTTTAGCTACGCCCATATCTGCTGCCACCTCACAAGCTTCCGTCGAGCAGATTGCCGCCGACTATGGGCTCTCGACGAGCACCTCACTCCCCTTTCCTACCGCGACTCAGAATCCGGGGGATGCCCAAAAACTTATAATCAAAGACTGGTCCCTGGGCAAAGGTGCCGTTCAAGACAACCCTGACAATCTCGCTTTTGTCGCGGATCCGTTTCCGAACAAACCAGTCGCTGTTCCATCCAATCACAGTACATCTGGGCCCGTACTACAGGTGACTTATCCTCAAGGTAGTTTTTCGTCAGAAACTGGTGGTAGTCAGTGGTACAACTTGTGGAATGCCACGGCCGGATCTAAATTCCAGACCTTGCTTGCGTCATACGAGGTCGCCTTTGACGAGAACTTTGATTGGGTAAAGGGAGGAAAGTTGCCTGGGCTTCGTGGATCCACGAAATCAAACACAGGCGGTTGTAGTAGTGAGAAAGAGAAGGCAGCAAATACAACGGATTGTTTTGACGTAAGGTTGATGTGGCGGAAAGATGGAGCGGGCGAAAGTATGTTTTAGTAACAAGATGCTCGAAATATAGAAGACTCACCAATACTATTTCTTATCTACAGTTTACGCCGATGTTCCTAACTCTGATAACCTCTGCTCCCGGAATGGTGTCTCTTGTTCCGAGAACGCCGTCAGCATCCAAAGAGGATCCTTTGGTTTTGTGAGCGGACAGTGAGTGTGTTCGCCTTGTTACACTTTGTCTTTGACCGACTGAAAATGATAGATGGAACCGGATTACTCTCGTCGTTCGCCTGAACGATCCTGCAGATGTCGCAAATGGCGAAATTCAACTTTAGTATGGACATCTTAATATATGATTATCCGCGCTGACGGTGAGCCCTTTCACAGCTACAATGATCTCAGAGCTATAGATCAGCAAGGTTTACAAATCCGAACAAATCCTCAAGTTTATCTCAACGGGTTCTACTTTTCGTACGTCAGTTACAACTTCCACGCTGCCTATCTCATGACTTTTGATTTAGAACATTCTTTGGTGGTAATTATAGTCCTACAAATTATTGTCAATAAATAATGAATAACCTCGCGCTTTTAGGTTCTGACAAGACTTGGGAGACTCCACGCACCACTCATACATATTATCGCAATGTAATAATGTACGGTGGCAGCGTCGCCTCGAACGACACAGGAAATGTCGTCAGCTCAAACAAAAATTTCGGACATACGATCGTCCCAGGATTCCGGTCTCAGCTATTAGCTTTCGTGTTGGGCAGTGCGCTGGCCGCGTTTTGGCTGTAGAGATGGGTGTGTTCACTTTCAATTGGTTTTCCAAGTTCTTTTCCTCTCCATGGTGTGTATTTGGGCTACCCTTGGGTTATCACTTAATGTTCTTTTATATGTGTCCGTAGTGGCCAAACCTTGTTGTTGTATTATCATTTGGATAAGGAAGGAAAAACCGTCTTGAGTTCAAGATAATCAACAATTCTAAA
>JABCKM010009961.1:15958-33780 GCA_018221805.1 Rugosomyces carneus
TGGGCAGGTTACAACGTTTCTCACTGGGACGGGATCCCATATTTATACCAGACTGACATGCCCTCCCTGATATCCTCGCTACATGTCCTTCATACTTTCTTTGCTTTACTCGCACTCTTTTTCGATCCTATCGCTTGCCAGCAGCTCTCAGCAGATCAGATAGCTTCTCAATATGGCTTGACAACCAGCACGAGTTTACCTTTCCCAAGTGCCACTCAAAGCTCGACTGACACTGAGGTTCTACTTGTATCGCAGTGGTCTCTCGGTAAGGGACGCATACAGGACAGTCCCGGTAACCTCGCCTTTGTCTCCGACCCGTTCCCGAGTAGCAACACATCCGCTGCGGGGGGACAAAATGCCTCGAATGGTCCAGTACTGCAAGCTAAGTACCCCGCTGGTAGCTTCGGATCAGCAACAAGTGGCAGTCAGTGGTATAATCTTTGGAACGCAACAGCTGGTTCCAAGTTTGAGACGATGCTCGTCTCGTACGAGGTGGCCTTCGACAAAGACTTTGATTGGGTCAAAGGCGGAAAACTTCCAGGGATCAGAGGTGGACTGAAATCGACTGGGTGTAGCGGTGGCAACGAAGCAGATGGCAAAGACTGCTTCAGCGTTAGGCTCATGTGGAGGAAAAGTGCTGCCGGCGAAGGTATATATCTCCACCAATTCCAACCATTCGAGGCTTAAACTTTAAACACTTGGCGACAGTGTATGCATATATTCCAACTCGGAATGGAATTTGCAACCAAGAGGGAATCATCTGTAACTCAGACTTTGGCACGTCTATACAAAGAGAATCCTTTGGTTTCGTCCCTGGATCGTGAGTATTTGCAATTTTGTACGCATTCTCAGTATTTATATTTAATTAGGTGGAATCGAATTACCCTACTTGTTCGCTTGAATAATCCTCCAAACGTCGCCAACGGCAACATTCAGCTCTTGTATGTCCAAACGTAACAGAAAAACCGAACACGCTTATCTTTATCTCACCTCATAGCTATAATGACCTCAAAGCTATAGACCAACAGAACCTGCAAATCCGCAGCGACCCTTCGTTATCTGCCAATGGCTTTTACTTCTCGTCTGTATAGTCAATTTACTTTGATGTTGCTCTGGCTCATCTTTACATCACAGGACTTTTTTCGGAGGTGAATCCAGCTATATTGTTTCACTGATTAATGCCCTTTCAGCTGATCGTTGATATTAGGTGCTGATAACAGCTGGGAAACACCCAAAGAAACCCATACATATTATCGCAACATCCGGTTGTGGGCTGGAAACTCCCCCTCCAATCTAACTGGGAAAGTTGTCAATGCAGGAACTCAAGCTGTTCCTCTTAATCTTAGACTTCAAATTGTAATTTCGGTGTCAACGTGTGTAGTGGTAGCAGCGGCTGCCTTCATCTAGATGACCCTACGCCGGAACAGCCGGGCGATGGACCGCATCCTTCCTTTTATGTTGTATCGTCATACTTATTCATTACATTGCAGCAAAAAACACTTTACTTTACTTTTCCTGCAGACCCTTCGAACTCAACTGCAATGAACACCTGAGACGACCGACCGGCTGACGGTTTGGCGAGCGTGCTAAGTCTATTCTAATCTACTTCTAATGGCTCCACCTCTTTCCAGCATGAGAGCATTATGCAATGTTAGTGCATAAGAATGCCCCTAACACGCGAAGCTTCTGATGCGGACTGCTGTGACTTCAATCCTGGGCACATTGAAAAGGTCCGAAATTTTGAGTGATGATACGGCCAGGGAATGGTCTTTGTGCTTGCAATACTTGAAATAGAATAGCGTCATAAACTGATTGTTCAAGGTGCGTGCCGCCAACCTCAACTCTAGGACCTTACACCAGGTAATTGGCCCTCACATGATTTTGACAGTATGATCCTGCTGTCGTACATATGTCTGTGCACAATTGGTATTCTATCAAGAAGTTTTTAGGATGCTCCACTCAAGTTTTCTTATTAAACCCTTCCACCCGGAATATGACGTAGACAAAGCCGTCCTAGAACCTGTCTTCCGTGCTTTCATGGGAAAGTATGACGATTTCGTACACCGTTCATCATAGGGCAGTGTATAATATGAATAGTTGATCGCGGAAATTGAGCGTAAGTGCGCCGTATGGAGATCAACATGACAGCTTTTGACAAAACTTCTGATCCCCCTTTTCTTAGCATCCGGCAGGTATGATAGAACATCCCTTTTTAATTCATTTCACAATGTTTCTAACAATATTCTTCAGTGACGACAATGATCACAATATGTCTATAGCTCCACTTCGCGGGAAAACGCTGAAAAATCGCGAAAAACAAAGAGCCAAACGAGGCAGCAGCAAAAGTTATAAAAGCCTAGCAGAAATGCCCTGGTTCGACACTCGAACACATTAGTTCAAGCTTCTCTACTAGCCATGCAATTCAAACTCCTCTCCACCATCGCTCTCGCTACTCTTGCGGTCGCCACACCCCTTCGTCGCAACGGGGGTGATGAGTGCACCACTGGACCAATTCAGTGCTGCGACAGCGTCCAGACAGCTGGCAGTGAATCTGTCGCTAAGATTCTTGCCCTGTTGGGCGTCGTCGTTCAGGACCTTAACGTTCCTGTCGGCCTGTCCTGTACCGCTATTGACATTCTTGGCGGTGGGAATAGCTGGTAATATTTGAATCTCTTCTAGTTGAGTTTAAAGCTGACACTCTCAATAGTGAAAGTGAAGTTGTTTGCTGCAAGGATAACTCCTTCCGTGAGATTTCAATTTTGCCCATTAATGCCAAAGAAATTTTTGTCTTGTTTTGCTAACTTGTTGATTAAATTAGATGGTCTTGTCGCTATTGGATGCACCCCCATTAACATCGGCCTTTGATAAATGTTTGTACCAAGGAAGTCCCGGACATCTTGTGTAGTTTTGAAGATTGAATGATTATGAATGTCTCTTCTTGTGATGCACTTTCAACCGAACCAAAGTAGCAGGGTTGATTTGAGAACCATTGACAAACTCTGTAAGCTAATAAGCATGCTTAGTTTCGCCTTTTTTAAAGTGACTGTGGCGCTATGTCGGCACACGTGATGAATAAAATAAAAGTCAGCGAACGACTTTTACCTGAAGGTCAGTGCCCTATAGGTTGCTGACCAGGAATGCTTCAAGTTTAACTGAAAGAACAAGTGCTGAGAACAAGTTTTATACACGCCGTCGTCCTTTCTGGAAGTTGATACTGACCTAATAGCATTTGGCAGTGACAACGCCACATATGCGACAAATGCATACAAAAAATCAGCGGTCTAAAATATCAGCCCACTTTGTATTTTTAATTGTACACATCTCATCCCATCAAAGCGGACTTTCTGCCCTCAGCGCTCACTAAAACTTCCCAAGCTTTGTGGTCCATACGGGAAGGCAAAGCAACTTTATTGACATCGCCTCAAGAGTTATTTTCAGTCTTTAACTTTGTTTCCTCTGAGTCCAAGTCTCCATAGATCCGCGCTCTCGTGTAGCAGATCCCCGTGAGCTCAAGCCTATTGCGGAAGAGTTTCCAAGTCCGAGTTTCCTGAGTAGACCTTCTCACCCCACGATGACCACACTTCATCAATTACGATCGTGCCATCCATTTGCCTCAGATACTTGAAAGTGTTGTAGGCGCCCCGTTGCAATCAAAATGCAGCAGTAGCCTAAATAGAGCGTTTCAGTTCGCTGTGTGTTTTACGTGTCGAACGCCAGAAAATTGGCGCTTGTCATAATCTTGAATGTAGCAGTGGAGGAACCTGGGTCATCGAATGGAATAAGCAGGATGGCGGGCCACCTTCACCCTGTCTGGCAGTCCACTTAGCTCTGATTTTTTGCAATAAATGTTTGAGTGACCACCGGAATGCCTAGACAAAACAACTGAGGATTGATCGAACGAAGCCGGTGAGGCTGTTGCGTGCTAATGTGTTGTCAAGACTCGACCCTGCAGGTCTGGTGGCGAAAGCTACCTGTAAAAACATTTCACTGTTCCGACGCCAGTTAACTATCAATACCCTTCTTATACCCGCTGGTCGAATTGCGTTCCGTTTACTCACTATTCATGCACAGGTTACGTGCACCTAACCCTGTCCGAGCGCCTATCATGACAGCACTTCGATGCTTCGTCATTCTCCCAGCTAGAAGGCCTCAACCACACCCTCACCCTTATGCCATATTTTCCAAACGCACAGAATGTCAGCATTGCCGGAGGTACACTGACCGATATCCAAGGAGACTTTTATTCTGTGGGTGGCAATTTATCGATACAACAGGCGGATCCTTGTGAGTGCTCACGTATATCCTTGTATGAGCCAAAACTTTGATACCTCTGGTAGTACATCAGTTTCTGTATCCACAGACGGCAACAGGCGCAGCATACAACTCACATGAGCGTGATCCTCCATCAAAGTGCCACCCTGGCACTCGGCAGGCCATTCTCGAGCGGATCACTACATGGATAGAAAGCAGTATAAACATGACCGATGGTAACGGGAGCATCATGTGGTTGCATGGGCCTGCTGGAGCGGGGAAATCAGCAATCGCTCAAACGATATGCGAATCCAGTGCAACTCGAGACCAGCTGGCTGCCAGCTTCTTTTTCTCCCGGGGAGATGGCCCTCGAGGAAAGCGGGATCATTTTGTACCTACCATTGCGTTCCAGCTGGCAATGACAATCGACCTACTACAGGATCGGATGGCGCAGGCCCTAAAGATGAATCCGTTGATTGTGCACGAGAGTACAATAGCGCAAGTAGAGCATTTGATTATAAAGCCGCTTCAATCGTTGTTCTCGGGCGACCGCCGTCAGATCTCGCCTTTTCTCATAGTCGTTGACGGTTTGGACGAGTGCCGTGATAGCAACCACCAGATACAGCTGCTTGAAGCATTAATTGACCTGGTCCGAGTGCACTCCCTTCCCCTCTCCATTTTGGTAGTCAGCCGACCTGAACCTCATATCAAGCACGCGTTCAATACTTCAAAGCTACAGACGGCCAAGTGCCATACTCTGTCACTGTATGACGATTACCGTGCCTACGACGATGTCCTCTTATTTCTGCGAACAGGTTTCCAGAACATACAAAATGCAGAGAGACACTCAGCAGTCATGAAGACAGTCCAAAAACCTTGGCCCCGGGATTCAACCATCACAACCATTGCCATAAAGTCCGGGGGGTATTTCATATATGCATCAACAATTCTCAAATTCATAGACGAAGAATACTATTCTCCGATCGAACGACTGGAGCAAGTCGTCGGCGAGTCACTAATCCCAAGCGGCGGCGTGTTTGCCGAGCTGGATAAATTGTACACACAAGTCATGTCGACGAACCCTAAGCCAGATCTACTCAAGAAGATACTCAGCTGCATACTCCTACCTTCGGGCTATCAGCATGAGCTGCGTTCGGATGCTTGGATTGAGTTGTTACTCGGTCTACAGCCTGGCGAAGTTATGCTGACACTACGAGGCTTACACTCGCTCCTTACTTTCACAACACGCGGTGATCTCTCTGGCACTCGTATACATCCGTTTCATGCTTCACTCGGGGACTTTTTGATGAACAAAGAGCGTGCTGGGATATTCTTTGTTGACGCTCAAGAACATTATAAGAGTGTCGCCGTTTCTTGTTGGAAATACCTCTCCAGATCCCTCGACGCCAAAGATTTTGAATATATCGAGTCAATGTAAGGCATGCATTACCGTCCCCTTATCGTCAATAATTCTTTCTGATATGCTCTAGCAGTTCTTCACGACAACGCTCACCTACAATTTCGCCCATCAATATTCTTATTCTCTCCTTTTTATTCTGCTTTCATTCCATAAATGACAAGAGACAGATCATTGATGGTCTGAGAGGCGCTACTGTGTTCACTTGGGCATCTCTGATACGTGCATCCAATAACTGGTCAGTTCGAGACAGACTCGTACTGCCACAAACTGTCGAGTATGTGGTAGCTGAACTAAAGGTGATTTTTCCTAGTCAATACTGTGTCGACGCCTTGTGAATGCCCTCTACTTTTTAACTCAGGCTCTTCTTTACCCGCCAGAAGACTTGATTAATCAATTAGTTGCCCTCATGGACTCGATCTATATCAGCCACCTTTCTCCGAAATCTATGTATGATTTAGACCTTTTCCAAGGAATATGGACTATCGGCATCGTGAAGCACGATCTAAATGGATACGAAGAGTTTCTCGAGGTCCCTCGTTCCCCTCGCAGTACGGATATAGTCGAGTATTTAACCCGGAGCTGGTCAGGACATCCCCCCCTGTGCACACAATCTGACTTCATTCAGCTCATGGGTGATCCAAAACGTTCTGGTGACCTCTTCATTGACCTGGAAGCGCGCCACGCTCGTCTCGCTCTCTGCTGCATTAAAGAGCTGACAAGCAGCATGTCCAGACTGTATACAAGAACTTCGATCATTCCAAACAAGCCATATTTCGATTATTCCAGGGAGAATCTCATAAAACATTTATCATATGCACCGTTTGCGGCGTACGAGGTGACAGCATACCTGCAAGCTCTTGATATCGATTCAAAACTCTTAGGTAGAGTCTTGAGCAAATCTTGAGCAAAAAGTATATTCATCTTACATACCTTTTTTGTTCCCGCTCTTAGAGCTAGTACAGACCCCATATCCATCACACGTACGGAAGAACGTAGCAGTAGTTTTAAAATGGTTAGAAGTACGCCTTTCGTTTGCGCTTCAATTTCTCATTTGACAGATGTTTTGCTTCAGAGCCTGCCCAAGCCACCCATGGGTATCATATCATCATGGAAGTCCTTTTATGAGACAAAATTATAACTGGGACATGGTCAAGCAGCATGTTTCAAGGCGAACGTGCTCACGGAACCATGGTACGTTGTCAGCAAACATCCGTCTCATCTTGAAAGTGTCGATCGCTGGCATTGTATCAGTTGATTTCAAGACCAAGGAGATCGGAAAATCCTCTCTCTACCTATGTGGCAATATTGAAAGCCCTCGGTCTTTGGCTAAATCTGTCTGCTATATATGATAGTCTTACTCGTAGAGGTTTTCTCATACGCGGGCTTGGGCTTAATACCTATCTGACTCTTACTGACATACACTAGAAGGTCGATAATGCCAGCTGAAGATTTGTAGCCGAATCTTCCGCTTGAAACTTGAATAGAGCTGAAAAATATTCTCGTATGACTTGATATAATATCTATGGGATCGAATTGACACATTGCCAGGACTAAAGGTATCTTCGTCTTAGAATGTTGTGACGTTTCGTTATGATTTCCATATGGGTACAAGTAAATTGGGTGGCTGTGTAACTCATACTTACCGTGTGAATTACTTTTTGGACACCAAGCCGCTTGTGTCTATTCTTATCATTTTTATTAATGTCCTTTTCACGTCGTCAACCATCTTACGACGATTATCATCAATTACGCTCGAAACAACAACAGGACAATCCGGTTGACGACATTCCTTCTCACGACCCAGCTATGTCGTATCCTCCAAACATCGAACGTCAACCTTCTTCGAATACAACATTCTCTTCACCTCAGGACCGCCAGTATAGCTCTCAAGTGGCTTTCTCTCCTGCGCACGATCCAGAAAGTGGGAAGTCACCTAGTTCAACACAGCCTCTAACTTCAAAAAGCCGCTCTTCGAGCTGGGATCTCCTGGCGGGCATTAGGAAATTTGAGCATGACTACGAGGAATTTGACTCTCGGAATGCAAGTCAGTCGCATTTAGCGTACGCTGATGGTGATGTGCCAAAAAGCAAGGTGTGTTGTATTGTCCAGTATCTTTGTACTCTGCTGAAGTGTCGTAATATAAATCCGCTTCCAGTTTGTCAGGTTATACAACTATCTTTTAAACGTGTCTATCGTGACACGCTGGATTTTATTCATTGTCCCGGTGCTGGCCATACTATGGATTCCCGGTATCCTTTCACTCACCTCATTTCCGAACGCTGCTGTAAGTGGGCACAGTCCAACATTCACCATGATTGATCAACCTGATTCCTTTCTCAAGATTTGGGGTGTCAGACTGCTGTGGTGGAGCATCTGGCTCAGCGTTGCCTGGGGTGGTTCGTTTTGTACCCCTTTCTGTTCTAAATTTATCCTGACAGTAAGCAGGGTGGTGGGCGGCGCTGGCCGTCTCGTGAGTGACGACGCCATCATCCGGTTGTAATCGTACTAATGTCGTTCCCTCAGATTAATATTGCCTCATATACTCCGCGTAACTGTCGGTGTCGTCGCGGTAGGGGCTCGACGGTATATCGACTGGATTCAAGTTTTGCATAGGTGACGTCATTTGATGAGACTCTCAGTTCAACTTTATCTTGACATAGTAATCTGGTAGATATATAGCGCTCTTCGCTTGGACGCTGACAATATGGATATCATGGGGGCCCCTGATTGACAACCGACAGAGACCCGGAACGGGCGATAAGAGCATCAAAGCTTCTGACACGACAGCCCGCTTACTCTTTGCCTTCTTTCTCTGCTCGGGCATTCTCCTATTCGAAAAATTCTCGATCCAGTGGATTGCTGGTAAATTTCACGAACGATCTTATGCCGGTCGGTAACCTTAATATTTCCTAATAACGTCATTCGCGATATTAAAATTAAGCCCCGATCGATGGTTAGAGCGCATCGCAGATCAAAAATTCGCCGTGAGGTCTTTGGTGAAACTATATCGCCACTCGTCGGACATTCCAGGCCGGTCAGATACACTTCGCGACGGTCCATCGAAACGGGGTTCTGTCGATCCCAAGCGTTTTTTCAAGAAGTTTAGAGATGGCATACGCTTGGCTGCGACTACTACAACTACCGCGTTTGGAAATGTCGCGTCAGAGATTGCTGGCAGGTGAGCGTAATCAGAATCGCAGTCGGACCGCCGGCTCGCTCATGAAAGTTAAACATCAGCTCTGTGCTGCAGCCCAATTCCCCACAGGCTATGGTGAAGACCGCTTTAGAATCTGCTAACAAGTCTAGGCTGGTACGTTCGTGTTTATGTCACTCCCTCGTCACAAAGTTGATCGACGTTAGCTCGCACGCCGGCTCTTCTATTCCTTTGCCAAACCTGGCGCGGAGTACATCGTCCCCGCTGACATTACACGCTACTTTGAAACCCCCGGAGAAGCAGAGCATGTGTTCTCTCTATTTGACAGAGACGCAAACGGAGATGCATCGCGTGACGAGGTGGAAGCAGCGTGCCTGTGAGTTTGAATTATTACACCTTCACCATAAGTGCCTGGGTTTTGATATGATTCCCGTTTGCTCATCATGTTTGAATTTTATTCTATTCTATTTCCTGAAGGGAGTTTCATCGCGAGCAGCTGTCAATCGAAAATTCGATGCGGGACCTGGATAGCGCTGTCGGACGCTTGGACAATATCTTGGTCAGCGTCTATGTCATAATCGCGATCTTGATCATCGCTGTGGCACTGGTATGTCAATCAGTTCTGTATTTACGGAATGTATTTCATGATGTTTTCAGGAAGCCCAGCTTGTCACGTTGGTCACGGGAGCAGGAACTCTCATTCTTGGTCAGAACCCGACAAAAAGCGTGTCTAAGCTATCATTGCTGACGATACCCTTTTTTAGGCCTTAGCTGGCTGATTGGTGGCAGTTTGCAAGAAGTCCTGACGAGCATCATATTTCTATTTGTCAAACATCCCTTCGATGTTGGTGATAGGGTGGTTGTCGGCAAAGATAGCTATACCGTGAAAGAAATCCGCCTTCTCAGCACCGTTTTCCTTGATCCGGGAAACGCATATGTGCAAGCTCCAAATACAGTACTCAATACAATGGTGATTGCTGGATTGTGCGGCTTAAGTGATGAACTGATATCAGGTTTTTTTTACCTCCATTTAGTTCATTCAAAACGTCCGCCGCAGCCCCCAGGTATGATCTAACCTCTTTGACAATGAATGTTTGGCTAACTCTCTTGTGTCAAAGATGTCAGAGACGTTTACTTTTGACGTCAGTTATGCGACCACCTTTGAGGATCTAGAAAAACTACGGGACAAGATGATCGACTTTGTCAAGCAAGAACGGCGCGATTACCAGCCCGCCTTCGATGTTACTGTGAAAGGCAAGAAAGATGACTGGAGCGCTCATCGATATACCGCGCATTGACATCCAAACTTAGACTTTCCGGAGCAAGAGAAGATGACCTTGACAGCCGACATCAAATATAAAAGCAATTGGCAGCAAGCTGCGACAAAAGGTGGGTTCTCAAAACTGCCACAAACTTAAGTTCGTCAAAAAGGTCTGACCACGTGGTGATATATCATTGCGATCACAGCGAAGCGAAGAAACAAGTGGATCTGTGCTCTGAAAACCGTGCTGGCTGAGCTAGAAATCTATGGACCAACTGGTAACCCCAATGCACCACCTGTCACGACCCGCTACACCAAAGTCCCGTATGAGGAAGTAAAGGCGAAAGAGCACAAGGAAGAACCCAAGGACCTCCATTCTCCGGCGCCACAGACGGCCGGTTGGCAGCTCAGAGACAACAGCGCTGCGATAGGTAAAAGAAAAAAGAACGTTTCGTCACCGTCACCATTTCATTGAAACCTATTTCCTAGATGGCTCTAATGATGTGTTTGGCGAATCTGATGAGGTATGTAGACCTCTTTGGTTGTGGCACAGTTTCTCACGCTTGTGACGCTCCAAAGCTGTATATGACCAGCCCAAGGAGGAACCTTTCAGAAGGACCGGGGGGCGTGCTGCAGAGACCTACGGTGTCGGCTGCCGTTGCTTCTATGCCCTCGCCAGTTGTCCGATCTGCCTCAGGCAGCCGGACGGATATCATTGAAATGACACCGCGACGTTAAAGGTGCTCGATGTAGATATAACAGGATGACAAGATGAAGAAGTGTTAGGCTTTCGGGCACAACTAGAAAATCGAGGCCTCAAAAATAACTTATCAAGCACTACCTAGCCATGCTTAGATAGAATCATATATCCTTCATGTAAATCTGCTACCTCATACGTGCGAATTGGGACAACTTGACATTAATGCCATTGATACCTTCTTGGTCATCTAGGTCCTACCTAGACTGATCATTGAATGACAATGATTGAACAGCTCAGAATTAATGGAAAGAAAAGCCCCTCATAATAATATGCAAGGGAGCTAAGACTCTCAAAAACAAATTCGGGAAGGCCGAGGGTGGCGCAGCATCCATCTCTAACGCCTTGTTGCAAGAAATAGGCACCTTCCAGACTTGTAAGTCAGAAGATCTCCTTTTTTGTTTTTGCCAATAATCCGTTGAAGACTAGGTATGTGTCGAAAAACAATCACACGGGCGTACAGCCGTACCAGTTTGCCCCTTTTGCGACGTTAGGACATGTGTCAGGCCATTGCATGTAAAATCTGTGTATGATCAGAAAACCGTAGATGGAGTGAATATGGCAGGATAACACTAAGTGTTCCACCCGTTGGTTTGTCGTTCGGGGCTCCCCCATCCTGCCGAAGGTCCCCACGCGCTCGTTGCCCCACCGCTCGTAGCAGGGCTCGTGGAAGACCACGCACTAGATGCACCACCTCTCTGATTTGGTGTTGGGGACGCTGCCCCCCAACTGCCACCCCCTCCTCCTGCTCCTGCTCCTGCCCCTGCTCCTGCTCCTCCCCATCCTCCTGCTCCTCCACCACCTTCACCAGGAACAGGGGCACCTAAACCCCAACCGCTAGGAACCGGGGCGGCATGCGCGGCCCCTTGAGGCTCAGCAGCACCCCCCGTCAACATGTCCAGCTCAGGCTGGGTTTTAAGCCCAAGAATCAAGTTCGCCAGCTTCGTTTGTAATTCCGTCAAGCCCTAAAAAGAAGCCACGTAATCAGTCTTCGATAATAACAACCAAACGGTCAAAAAAAAAGAGTAAAAGGACCGTTCGGCGGAGCATATACCGGACCTTCATAACGACCTCCTGCGGACCGAGGCTTCCATCCGTCTCCACGTCAAAATAGAACTGCCTCGGTTGTGCGTTAAAATCGAAAGGTTCGTCATCTCGTGTGGGTTCTTCTTCTTTGGCGTTTTCACCCAGGGGCCATTCGCCTCTTTCGTCTGATTCGAACCAGTGCGTTGTATGCCGGAGTTTATTGTATGGGTCGTATTCGAATGCTACGGCAGAGCATGGGGACCATTTTGCATGCTCTTTGGCGATGGCCTATGATAGATACAATTCAGACAAGGGGGAATATGTTGGGGAAGTCTTTCTATCTGACTTTTTTCGCTACGCATCGTAGTTTGAGCTGCTGTCCTTTACGGATTTTGCATATGATTATTGGTGGTGATCCATCGTCTGTGCAGAGAGATGTCGGAATACGTTTGCAATAGACCAACAAAGTTACTCACCTTTACCCAAGGGTTTCCCAAAAGCCTCCCCACGTTTTGATAATTCTTCTGATATGTCGCCCTCCGCCTCACCCCACATAGTGCTGGCTCCGGGTGGAACAAAGTCTAGATGGTGGCTCGTGACGTCCATTGTATGGCTATCGTTACACGAGACGTTTAGAACAAGTTCGATGGAGCACGCATCACAGCCAGCAAGGCAAGTACATTCCTAGAATGCTTTCGTTCAAGGTGTGTTTTGGTTTTTGAAAAGAGTCTTGGAGAACTCACTCGTGCGTCCCGCATGGCCTCATCACAGTTTGAGCTTCCAAGAGGTACCATTCCGAGCCGGTGGGCGATGAATTCGTCAGGCAAAACAGTCGTGTTGATTTCCAGTTCAACTAAGTCAATGGCTGTAGAGTATGGTGAGCTTGTGCTTTCAGATATAAACTCTGAAACATACCAACGGTAGGAATATCAGCCATCATTACCCTCCGTAGAGAATTCGCGAAGCTAGTGTAAAAAAAAACAGTTCAGCTCGAAGAGCTTATCAGCATTTTGAACTGGATTTTTGCCCACGCGAGGTCCACATTTTTTAGAACAAAGTTGACACGGGTTTTTTCGAGCTCCCGAATGCGTACTGTAGGCTCGCCGTCGTCGTGATTTTGCATTCCTAAGTTGAGTGGGTGAGCGTGCGCGTCAGTCCGCTATGGCTCCAGATCATAACAAGTATAAACAGCGCAAGAGAGATACTATGGCGGGGTCAGCACAGACTGCTATGACCTGCTGTTTATTTTGTGTATTCACCTGAGCATTCAATTCGTGACATTTGATAAGATAACGATAGTGAGTTATATATTCCTAATAATACTTTAGTCAACCGTGCCGCGCAGTCCCGTCCGCTTTCGGAACAGGAGCTCCTAGACGTCCATGAGGAGCCATGAGGTTTGTCTCTCTGATCTTACTATCTGCTATGTGTTGGTCAGAAGTCTCACCAAATTCTAGAACATGTTAATAACGTTGTGCCCGTGTTGTAACGTAAGAAAAGCTTTCCCCACAAAGAGTCCTCTATTAGTTTTTTATGATCAGCGATCAAGGATTATTGCCCAGAAAGTTAACAACGTTCACAGGCCGGCCGACTCCTGCCAGTCAGCTCAGACAGGCAGCGTATGAATGATGGATTGAGTGGTAGCCGTTTCACGTTACTTTTACCCGACTAAATGGGAAGGGGAGGGGTTTCGCTGGCGTCATTTGTATGGGAGAGGAAACAGCGGAACCGTATATGAACCCAATTGGAACTTCCTGATTGGACTGATGGGCTCATAACAGGATGTTAGCCAGACAGCGCATGTGCGCCCGCCATTATCGCATCCGAGGAAGTTGAGACCATGTCAAGAGTTCTCGTTCCGAAAAAGAATTGTACCTTTTTCATGAGTGAAGGCACGATGGAAGGAAGTAGATACGGATCCCATGGGACGCAAGAGATGGGAATGACAATCATACTATGGGGACTATACAAGTATATGGACTTTGTTTCCCCGGCAGTTTAAGCGGATGGTGCAAGAAGACAGGGCAGAGACGAGGATCTCGGGTAAGAAAGAATGCATGCGGTGATGAATTGTAGAAACCGCGGAAATGGCCAATAGCCGCGGAAATGCGAAAGGTCCGTCATAACCAAGTACAGATACTGCAGGGTAACCGTATTTCGGGGAGACTCTATATTAACCGCGTCCCATGAACCCATTTTTTTCGAACACCGTGTACAACAACCACTCTAGCCGATGTCCTGGTCGCCACTTAGAACACTAGAGCAGAGTAAGTTACTATAGTACCGTGTCCTCGCTTACCACCTTTTTATTTTATCTTCTTAGCCGACGCCGTCCTCTGCGCCCCTGGTCACTTGCACGAAATCGAAAACATCACACTCGATGGCCGCACACAGCGCGTTTACAAACACCTCTGGCCATCCCTCCGCAGTTTTTGGCTCCATTCAGTCCAAAAACACGCCAAAAAAACTTGTATCGTTTTTGAAAACCAACGCTACACCTATAGCCACGTTCATCAACGTGCCATCACAGTCGCCGCCATCTTCCGCCACTCGTACGGCATAAGAAAAGGTAGCCTTGCAATCGTGCCAGCTATAGCGTTGATTTCACCCTCCCCGCTTTATCTACAGGCGATAGAGTTGGAATATGCTCTCGTAACTGTCCCGATTACCTCGTTTCTTTTTGGGCGTGTCGTATGTATCCCGTTCTACTCCCCTCACGATCAAACCCTCACACCTGACCACACCCTCCAGATCTATTAGGCGCTGTCCCAGTGCTGATAAATGCGTACGCTATGGCTCCATAATCTTATCTTACCATATAAACCTTGCTCGATAGCTGGCTTCCTCTGGAACCACTTAGCTATTGCATATCTCACACTGAATGTAGCCTGCTTCTTCTCGACCCAGAAAGAGCCGACAGACTTGCGCCCCTAGCCTCTCATATTCTCAGAAGCGCCTCCGCAAATGAAATGCTCGTCTTCAACTCCGATGCAAACAGTTACGGACGGCATGGGATGAAATCGTTCTCTTTGTTAGTCAAGCAGTATCGTGGCGAAATATCCGATATCCTGTCAGCAGATCCTCAAATTCTACCAGAGGACAACGCTGCAATCATGTTTACCTCGGGTACGTCCTTCTCCTCCGCCTATCAATAGCTTTACTCATGACGACCGACCTGCCCAGGGACTACTGGCTTGCCCAAAGGCGTCTTAAGCACTCAGCGGCAGTTTTTGACAAACGTACTTAACGTGAGGCTAATTTCATTGCGTCATTTTTGGCTGTCCTTGGAGTGTATGTTATTTAAACTTTAAATAAGGTCGTGGTCGGTGGCCTTAGGGCAACTCTACGCAGAGGCGAGGACTACCCTAGTTCTGAGGATAGTGGGCCACAGAAAGGCATTCTCATACCCGTTCCATTCTTTCATGTTACGGGAATGACAAGTTTTGCGGTACATCAACTTTACACCCTCTCAAATTGTGGGCAACTTTATCTGATACCTTGATAGATGATGGCAATCTCGACCGGCATGAAAATTGTCCTAATGTCAAAATGGATAGTAGAGGACGGTTCGTTATCGGTTACATTCAGCGTGGATATTGACTGATTGACCGCCACATTACCAGCTGTGAGGTGATTAATACCGATCAAGAATGATGTAGACGTAATAATCTGAATAACTCATTCTCCAAGGTTGATCCAGCGCGAAAACATTCGTGTGGCAGGCGGGTGGGTGCAAGAATTATTATTATACCGTAAAAACCTCGCCTCATGCTTTCGTCAGAGTCCCGACTATGGTAGCAGATCTTACGGATAGCTCACTAGCTAGCCATTCGTTAGATGGCCTACTTTTCGGGGGCTCACCTGCGCCTGACTCCCTTGGCCCCAGAGCTCGAAAGGCATTCCCCACAGCTGTCATGTACTGATTCACTACGCTAGATCACTTCATCCTACCCTTACTAACGAGTTTTTGTTGCCCCAGGATCCAGGCCTATGGATTGACAGAGACCAACTCAGTCGCTGTCTCGGTAAGTTATGCGATTTCACAACAACGTCAGGCTAAACCAACGCTGCGCGCGCTCGCGTATCATTGATTACAGTTTGCCGGAGAAGACTATACGGCAAGGCCGACTAGCACGTCAGTTCTGTCTACATCGCGTGAACGCTGATTTACTGCAGATACTGAGATTGTGTCTTTTCTTTTCTTTTTTCCATACTACGTTAGCGGTCGAGCGTCTCCTGTCAACGAAATCAAAATCGTCCATGAGGGAAGAGATGTATCTGCCGGTAATGTCGGAGAAGTCTGGCTGTAAGTGGCGCGCTTTGTTCTAATTATTTCCTTTGGGAAATGACGATAATAATCTTCCCAGTCGCGGTCCAAACGTCATGAAAGGTTATTGGCGTGAACCAGGTAAAAAAAATCATATTGCCACCCTCTGGAAAAGAAACGCATTTTTACGGATTCGCAGCGGCTACGGCCAAAGTTATCACGAACGATGGCTGGCTGAAAACCGGCGATTTGGGTTTTCTAGACGAGGAAGGGTTTCTTTACATCAAAGATAGAAGTACGCATTTTCATGCCGAAACGGCTGTATATGCGTGTTCTTTGCTTATTCCCACTCCGCAGTCAAAGATATTATCATCAGAGGCGGAGAGAACATTGTGAGTGTCTTGCCTATCTATAGGTTTCTTTCGCACTTCACTCATGTTAAAATAGGATTCGGTGTCAGTTGAGAATGCCCTCTATCGTGATCCGAGGATACTGGAAGCCGCGGCTGTAGGTGTGCCAGATGAACGTCTGGGGCAACTTGTGGCAGCCGTGGTCTCCATAAAGCCAACATCTCAAGAGAGTGTGACGGAAGGGGCATTAATAGCACTCGCACGGAAACAGTATGTACAATGCGTCCATCAACACGGGATCAACAACGCACTAATGTGCAAAACTTTGTTGTTTTTAGCCTTCCCCGATTTGCTGTCCCTGTGATGATAATCGTTCTTGACAAGCCTCTTGGTGCGTTTGAGTTTCATATTGGCGCGGCTTTTGACCGACTCTGTGGAGAAGAGCACACACCTTCAGGCAAAATTATGAAAGGTGATCTCCGAAAGCTTGCTCGCATACATTGGGAAGAACGGCGACAGAATGGAACTGCTCGCGAGCCATTGGCGAATCTGTAGGGGAGATTTGCAAGCGGTCCTTCTGACTTCGGGTTTAAAGGCCGAGGTGTAGTCGTGGGGGACTTATGGAGCCCCACAACTTGGACACGCAAAACTTTACAACCAAAAAAAAAAAAGGATAAGGCACATAACGATGACTTACGAGTTCATGTCATATGTATACCACCACTTCATGATGCTACCCAATTTGATTTTTTCTGCACATTGTACTTTATTTAGTGCTTCGATAATTAAATAATTAAGTATATATTACATAATGCAACTATCTCTCTCTCCTTCGATGCTCAACGTTGTCTATCCTGTTGGCAAAACCTATGCCCATCGAGGAATCCGACTCGGAAGATGCAGAAAAATTTCCCTATGCTTCTGAGTTTCACCGGTGTCTGTCTGACGTTGAAGCACACTTGACTGGCGTCGTTGATGATTGCGACGACCTACAACCTTCATACATAGCGCCGACTGGTTTTTGGACACCTTCAGAAAAGAATAGCTTTTTTCATTCTCTAAGCATACGTTCACGGCTTAGACCAGACTTGGTGGCGGCCGATGTGGGCACTAAGACGATTGTCGATGTTTGCACCTACATCGATGCTTTGGACGAAGCTCTTTCCCAGAGAAAGCCGCCTCCTTTGCAGCCTTCTAACCACCAAATCGCATTCGAGGTCTCGGACGGCTGGGTACGACGTGAGGAACAGATGGCTCAAGAGCTTGTGTCACTAGAAAAGGACTGGGAGCAGCAAAATCTTTCTCTTGAACGTGAGAAGGAAATTTCATCCTCCTC
>JABCKM010009962.1:4686-33607 GCA_018221805.1 Rugosomyces carneus
CTCACAATGGCTGCTACTGGTGCCCTCGTCCAGAATGAAAGAAATCCTTATCTCAGGTCCTCTGCCATTTCTAATGCAGAGCATGACCAAGACCCCGTCAGACACATCTCGACGGAATCACTTTCAAAGGACAAGTCGAGCTATGCAGATGAAAAACACACCCCAAACCCGCAAGTAAATTCGTCCATCGAAGAAGAAGATGGTGATTATCGTAAAAGTAATCCGCGGTACAGGAAAATACGGCCTTTCGTATTACCGCTCCTTGCCCTTGTGATTCTGGGGTGGTGGATTAGTGCAACAGTACTCAAAGCGACACGGCATCGATGGTGAGGTATAAACTTTTCGCTTAACGCAAACATTAACAAGTTCGTTTGGCAGGATTGTACAGACATTGTTTGCTTGGACCTTCATTGCGTCAGCTAAATCCTACAAGCTTGTGCGCTTTTTGCTGAGATAACTGTTTAGAATCATCGCCTTCCGATATATTCCAAATTCAATTGTCACACGACCAGTCGAGGCTGTTTGGCAACCCGTTGTCCAACAGCCATTTTATCGCCTGTCGTACCGAGTAAGGTTAGCCCTCGGTTGGCTCTGCCTCCTTGCCATCGTCCTCGGTTCTGCATTTGGATTTCCTCTCCAGGATGTGCGTGGTTTCTTGGTATTGTATGTTCCGCAAAGATCAGCTTAATCGTGGTTCAGGGGACTAACTACGGCGATCGCGCAATTTCCGTTCTTGGGCTACTCGTCTTCCAGTTTTGTTTTTGGGTATCATCCAAGAAGAGAAACGAAATACCTTGGTATGCGCGCATGAATCTCCTTGGAAGACATCGTTTTAATCTTTTACCGAAGGCCGACCGTTATAGTTGGACTTTTCTTGCAACAAGCTATTGCGCTATTCGTCCTCAAATCTCGCGCTGGCTTTGACATTTTCAAGTGGATCGCAACGCTCGCTGGCGATTTCTTGAACCAGGGAACCGTTGGCGCCGAGTTCTTCTTTGATGCCGACGTTATCAAAAAACATTGGTTTTTCGTCAACACCGTGAGCCATAGCTTGCAAACCCTTTTTATTTTTCTCGCTAACGGCACCAGCTTGCTTCCATTATTTTCTTCATTGCGTTCGTACAAATGTTGTATTATCTCAATGTAATGCAATGGATTATCAAACATTTGTAAGTTTTCTCTTCTCATGTTACACGGCTGCTTTTATGCTGACGGTTCGGTCAACAGCGCTTGGCTCTTCTTCAAAATCATGAACGTTTCAGGCGCTGAAGCTGTTGTCGCAGCGGCATCACCCTGGATTGGACAAGGTCGATCAACTTCGTAGCGGGTTGAATGCTAGTTAACATCTTCATTAGGAGAGTCTGCTTGCCTGGTCCGACCATATGTTGACCGTAAGCCCATACTCATCCGACATATACGCTGCATGCTTACCATGCCACCTTACAGTTATGACCGAATCTGAGCTCCGTGAGTTTTACCCTTGTCAAAACGAAAATTCCCCTCAAAACCCTGATGTGCAGATGTTACAATGACGTCCGGTTTTTCCACCATTGCCGGCTCCGTTCTCGCCGCGTACATCAGCTTAGGTGTTCCAGCGCAAAATTTGGTTACATCCTCGGTGATGAGTATCCCTGCTTCACTCTCAATAAGTAAACTTCGGGTCCCTGAAACGGAGGAGCCTGTAACTCGGGGTCGCATTACTGTTGACCGTGGTGAAACCGATGAGCGCAAAAGACCGGTACGTACTCATACCCTTTCATGTTCCTTGATGATGATGTGTTTGGTTGTAAGGCAAACGCCCTCCACGCCTTTAGCCAAGGGGCGGTATTTGGCCTCGTTGTCGCTGGGCAGATCCTGTACGACACTGTTGTTCTAGTTCTAATCAGCGCCCTAATTTTGCCCTTCTAGAACGAATGTGCTGACCGTGTTGGCTCTTGTTGCAGCGTCTGTGACCTTCATATCTGTGCACCACTTATTATTAAATTGAATCTCATCCATAGCATTAACGGTCTCCTCACTTGGGTTGGACGTGGTTTTGGAATTCACCATCTCACCTTGGAACTTATTATCGGTTATATCTTCTATCCAATAACCTTCTTCTTGAGCGTCCCTCGTCCGGAGATCCTGCGTGTTTCTCAGCTGTTTGCGACCAAGCTTATCGCCAACGAGTTCGCCGCCTACATCAAACTCCAAGACATCATGTTAAGATCGGATAGCCCACTTTCTCCCCGTGCCTATACCATTGCCTCATATGGCCTCTGTGGTTTCGCGAACCTTGGCTCACTTGGTATCCAAATTGGCGTGCTTGGTGCTCTCGCACCATCCCGAGGCAAAGTCATTGCCCGGATTGCGCTATCTGCTATGGTCTGTGGGTTTATGTCGACGCTTCAGACAGCCGGGATTGTGTACGTGTTCAGGCTGATTGTGTTTATCGGTCTCTTTTCTAACTGAAATTTCCTAGAGGTATGCTGGTTTGACAGCGCGGATACGAAAGGAAAACATGTACACAGTGTTCACTGCTTGGCTTTGCGCCACGTTCATTCAGATTATCATATATATCAATGCCACGTCACGATTAGCATTGTTGCACATGAGCATTTTATCGCGTTTCAAAGATTAGAGGTAGTATATTACAAGACTATGACCCATGGCGTGCTGGCAAGTAGGCTAATTGTGAAAGCGAAAAAAAAGAACAACACTAACGTGACTTGCGCATGTAAACACCTGATGCTACACCTTCAAGGCTTTGATTGTCTTTCCTGTAGTGATAGCTAGCCATTCTCCTGTGACGGTCGAGTGTCCTGTGTTCATGGTGACTCCTTGTATCTGAGGCGACCACGCAATGTTGGTGATTTGACTTGGTGCGGTGTAAGCCATTACGGGTTCCGTGACTATGCGCTTCTTGGCATCAGGCCGTGGAGAATTTAGCCTTGAACTGGCACTCCGCGGCGAGGCAGCTACCTGCGGTGCGTTAAAACTAGCGAGGTCCCATAGCAGGACCTGACAGTCGTCACCTACGAAGATAGTCAAATTGGGGTTCGCACTTTGCTTGCTAGACCTCACCAGCAGTAGCAAGCAACGGGTGTTCAGCTGACCCCCACCCGAAAGCGTTTATCTGCGCCTGATGCCCTCTTAATTCCATGACAGGCTGCCCCGGACTGCGCATGTCAAGAATTTGAACATCAGCACCATCCATATGAAATGTTGACATATAATTCGAATCTGAGGGGTTGAATGCGATTCGTAGGAGAGGTGACGTGATCGGCCTCGCAGTCGCTGAAGGCGACGAGGAAGGTGGTGGCACATTTTTTGGAGCAGGCGTCTCATAGAGAATAGTCGAGTGCTCTAAGCTTCGAAGGTCGAACGCTCGCAAACTTCCGTCAGCTCCAACGGAGACGAAGATATCAGTAGATCCGGGAAGCCATGCCACATCGTAGACCTCGCGGTCGTGAGCGATGAGCTGGGTAATAGCTGTTGATGTTTCGATATTCCACACCGTACATGTCGTGTCAATAGATGATGTGACAATAAGACCGGGTGCTTTCTCGTTCCAAGAAAAATTGGTTAATGGTGCACCACTAGATTGGGTTGGAATTTTAGATTGCTTTCAATTGGGTCCAGGTGAGTAAAAAAGGTAGCGATTAAGACTGATACAGCTCACTCCTGAAAGTGCGGACCTCATGGCGAGGGAGTGTCCAGACATGCTCGGTTGCCGAGCAACATAATTTGAAACGGGGGGCAAAGAGTCTGATTTGTACTCATAAACTCGCAGTGCATCTCCGGTAGTAGCAAGTAATTCCGTCGAGGATGAGTACGATTGGCTTGAGGCGGGCTGCCATTGGAGACTAGTAGCGGGGTAGCCATGCGCTGCTTCACAGAGTGTTACGAAATCCGGATAGTCGGTGTAATCATCTTCCACAAGCACTCTCTCGTCTTGAAGCCCAATGACCGCAATACGGTTGTTGTAGTTTTCGGTAAAAGAGGCGATTCCGAGGCGGAACGCTGACCGAGGCCTCAGTTGTTGACCATGTGCGGAGGCCTTGCACCAGTCCATACTGTGCACAGGCCCTAGAAAGAGTAAATATACTTTTTCGCAGGGACTTGTATATAGAGCTTACAAGGTGCTTCATATTGAAGGAGGGTTGTCTGGCTGGGCATACTGCTGGAGTAGTGAGTATTAGTTTATCCACTGTACGGTATACCATTTTTGGCACTGTACTGTACACTGTATACAGTATCAATCAAAGACAATCATCAGCTTCACTACTGCGGTAACTACTGTACTTTACAAGCCCATTCTCTCTTGTACTCGTAGCATTAAATCTGATCATTCAAGTTTAGGCTGTGGTGCTTATTTAAATACCAACTTGCACAAAGGCCAAGAACGGACCTTCCGTGTTTCGGTCAACCCATTCCACGCTAAGAATTACAAGGAATTTAGCCATGACGATTTTAGTTTCTAACACTTTGACTCATAAACTTGATAAAGTTAGGTGATTTGACACATTGAAGGGTCCTTACTGAATCGCCACCGTGGATAACCGTAATTAACGAAGCAACCAACACCTGCTCAAGGGCAGCATTGGACTTCACGACAATGGGGTATACGAGAATAAAGAGCCACGGAGTTATCAACATAGCGTATTCGGATAACGTCTCTATATCACCATGGCTAAGAGACTCCTTGTTCTTGACAAAACAAAGCGCTGAGATTATGTCTTGTGGAAGACCTTATCCACGAACCATGAGATCATCTTCTGCGAGCCAAGTTCCAACGGCTTCGGGTGGCATGACCAATGCTTTGCCACTTCATACCAACTACTGAAAGAATTTTATTGCGAATGACGTCGTTGAACGCTCGAACATGACTCTTTGATATGCGTACACAAAATTTAGTTATGACATTGGACCCCGTATCCATTCGCGTAGCACATTGTACATCTAGTTTCGGTCTGGAAGGCAGGAAGAGAAAAAGCAGCTGAGAAAGAGATGTTGAATAGCATACGCAGAGCAAACTGTTGCAATATGTCGAGAAGTATGGCCGGATAAATAACGGAAAAGGTAGGGTGGGGTCGAGCGATTTTGGATGAAATGAAATGAGGCGTTGAATGCCAAGAATTTGTGAGTCGATAGTGCTGACAATTGACTAGACCGCTGGCGACTAGATAAGATGTCAAGCTGGGGGTGAGAGGAACTAATAATAAGAAATAAAATGAGTTAGCAATGGTACCAGCTTGTCGAGAAAATATTTGGCGGTGTTCAGGCTTTGAAATTGGTTCAAGTTTCCACAGGCTTATGACTCGCTTTCCACCATAGAAATGGCACCGCATTGTTCGCAGAAGCTCCACATGGTTCTTTGTCCATTGAGCCCCGGAGCACAAGCAACACGGAGCTTGGGTATCTGGGAACAGCTAGTACTAAAACAATAAGGAGCCAGGAGCGGGTCAGCGGGATCTGAGAAGCATAATCAGAAGTTCCGTCTTAAACCTACCCGTGGTGTGTTAATGAGCCGGAGGGTTGAAGTAGACCGATGGGTGGCGTTGTGAGGGGCTGGGTGGCGTAATGTGCATAGTTGTGGGAGTTCGGATTAACTGAGCCCTCGGGAGTGAAGAAAGGCATAGGATAGATGTCAAAGGTTGGATAAGTTGCTAAATAGGTTTGGTGAGCGTTGTTACAAGCATTGTCAGAGTACGTACGAAACTGAGACGTGGGAGAGTTTGAGTCGTTGGACGAAGTTGAACTGACGTTGGACGATAGTCGGGAGTGGTAAACATCAGGATAAGTTGGTTCGACATCGGACATGAGTATATCGTCATCCAAGTCGACATTGAGGTTAGGAAAGGGTATAAGCTTTAATTGTTTCGCGTTCTATGAGGGAGAGTCTCAGTAGGCTGGTGGGCAAGAAGAACAAGGCTCTTACGTTGGGTAAATTATCGTCAGACTCAAGGTCAAATTTTCTTTTGAGGGACATTTAAGGTGAAATACAAACAAGGAGTCAAGGGATCAGTATAGGGAAGGTTGAGGTAGAGAAGGTTGAGTGGGAAAGTGTCTCCGAAGAACAACTTATACGTCGCATTGTTTACATTTATTTATTATGATTACAACTGTGGGAAACAGTTTCAGTCCATCCATTTCTGGAAAGTTGGGGGTTGCCGAAGGGGATCCGATTGGATAATAATGTTTACAGATAATATAATTAATCAATAGATCTACCCGCGTTTGTCACAAGATGTAACGTCACAATAACTCCCGATCACAGCTTGGCAGGCTGCCGCCATGAACGACCTCAACGATAACATTTTGGGCCTCCTGCAGCCAATCCTTTCCTCATTATCTGCTACGCTTCCAGCCCCAGTTTATTCCGTTCTAATTAACGGTCTCTCTCATTGCCTCGCACTCTTCACCGCAGTCTGCAATCTAGCAATCACGCTATTCTCGCTCAGATGGGACGCTCAAACACTCTTACCGCCTCTCATCACTCTTTTTGCGGCATATCTTGCTTTACTCAGCTTCTATCGCACAACTACATGGATGCTTCGTACCAGCGTTTTTGTGATCAAGTGGGGAACGATGATCGGAGCCCTCGTTGCAGGTGCGGGATGGGTCATGAACAACGGACGTGGGAACCCAAATGGAGTGACGAGTTTTGACATTGCATCGAACGTTCGGAATATCCTGTACGGTTGGATCGTTGGGGAGGACAAAGTTGCTGACGGTACACGCTCTCGATCTTCCCATACACGGCGCTCGCCTAAGCAAAGGCCTAAACCTTGGGACTCTTTTGAGCAGCATCGCAAGTCGAAACATCAAGAAAAATCTCGCGGCGGAGATAGTACAGACGCCCTGAAAATTATCAACGATATTTGGAATGGTGTTGGGAAAGTAGCGAAGGAGGCTAACTGGTGGACCGCAGTAGGCAATATCGTGCAAGGCAGCTCTGGATCCAAGTCTGGTCCGAGGGATGAACAGCTCTCTAGAAACTCTAAGACGAAAGCGGGCAAATCACGATCCCGATAGAATTTCTTATGTATTGTAGTACGAGACATAAATACAGCGTTTAGGGCTTCGTATTTGATAAATCCATTGCAATGTATTTTATGCCACTGGTTTCTTATCCCAGTCTGGGTTATTCATCCGGTAGCTTGGAGTACTAGGTTAACGATATCGACACTTGGAATATGTAATAGGCTCTTACTTTGCAATACGTGCGAGTTGTGAGATGCCTGATAACCCGACGAAGAAATTGACCTGAGCTCATAAGTTAAACTGGGATAAAATACTTCCACCAAATGCACTCACCGCTGCCAAGCTGTAGTTGACGGGAATGATGACGAACGAGTAGCGGACCCAAATCATGCCCGTCCCAGCGAGGGCTAAATGAGGTATTGTAAAGTCAATAGGAGGGTGTACACTCTAATATCTTACCCAGATTCTGTGAAACGCTGAGTTTATCAGCAGGCCGAGATAAGTCCTTGAGTCCAGCAGCCACAAGACACCACTTCATTAGCGGAGCCCAGAAAAACACGGTTTTAGGGCCTAGATTCCATACATAAGATTAACCTTTATGCAGGGACAAAAGAATGAAATAACGCGCCTGCGGGATGGTTCATGAACGACTGAAATCTTGAAGCGCCTGCAGAGGCTGTTGCTCCTGACATGATGGTAAAAATAAAGTCCTGAGAGTTGAAATTGGCCTGGTGTTTATACTGAATGGCTTACCTAATCGCTTGCGCTCTCGCTTTTAGTATTGTACAGTACATACAGTACCGTAGTTGGAAGAGCCATTGAATTGCGGTCCGCCTGTTCTTACCATGGTGTACTGTATTTCAGATTCCGCAAATAAGTCACATTTTAGGACTATATCCACTCATCCACACGCGACAACTTTGAAAGTATGTGGGAGCCAGGCGTAGACTATTCGCTGGGGGTAGTCGTGTCCTATCAAGGTGTTTTTCTCCTGTAATTGTCTTGATACATAAATATCTAAACAGTCTATAGGATCCGATTATAGAATACTTCAACCCCATCGTTCGCAGGTAGCTCGAATTCACGACGTGTAGACTCAAAACACTCATAATTCTAGACCGACTGGATACCACCTAACACCGCTGCCCTTTGGGAGCGCATTTCCGATCATAATAATCAGTCAGTTGGTGGGTATAAGCATGAAGGCGATATGCCAGAAGTCGGACAAAGTAAGCATCAACAATTCTTGCTCTCATTTATCTATATACTTCGAGATAGCGGGACAGACGCCTCAACTGCTTTTCAACAGCAGAGTAAAGGAAGAAGGGGTATGTCATGCTTATGGTCTTGCGGCTTCTCTGTGCGTTTCTAATTGCTTATCAAGGAAAGCGATGAGGTTCTGGTAACATTTACCTGCTGCACGCGTTGCCTCATTAATGTCAATCTCACAGAAGAAAGGGCGCGCCACTTGGATTCAAGATGCCAAAGCTCGAACAGAAAGGTTTAATGCTCATGGCCCCGAAGCACCAGCTACTTGGGTGCTTACCCAAAAGAAAGAGATCCCTTCGGGCGCACTCCAAGTCGATGTAGGACACCCCCATGGGATGTTGTATCTCTGCAGATCATACCATGATGTCAGTCTAGTTAACGTACTAGCATCTGTTTATGGGGCTCATTCCGCGACTCCTAAAGGGCGGCCTACGTATGTCCCTCAGCTTTCTTCATAAAACTTCACAAAATAAATGTATGAGGTTGCAGAGCTCGATAAGATTTCACGAACGTCATTAGACGGTGCTGTAATCGACACGGAACAATCGGTAAGCGCAATGAGAATTTGGGTAGGATGTAACATGAGCATTTATTCACTTATAGGTGGCTATCTATGAAATTCTCGTTGGGGACATGCGAGGTCTTCGTTGGGTCCCCACAGAAGGTCGAATGAAGCCTTCTTGCTTTGAATACCAGCTTGTCGAAGGCGGGCGCGAGCGGAACGGGACTCCCTTTTACATCGGCAGGGCAGTGTTGGATGGGGTTCTTTATCTGGGAAAGGCAAACGAGACACAAGAAGGTGAGTTACATCAAGACTCACTAGTGGTATCTAATCTTAGGTTTTGAAGGCGCTTCCACCCTACAAGTTGAGGGGGGCGTCACTGAAGTAAGTAGTGGTTTGTTCAGTAGACTCGAGATCGGAATTTGATATCATTTGATAGCATTTTGAAGTCTTATGCTACTATCGCTGAGTATCCGACTATGCCTTGTAGAGGTTGGAGACAAGCCGGCGAGAGCAAGTACCTAACACACCTCGACTTGAGAAATTAAATATCTCGGTCAAAATCATTGCAGTGCACGAGAGCTGTAGACAGCTTAAGGTTCTTTGCAAACACCTCAGGTTGTTTGCACGAGACATGCGTTATCTTCTGGAAGTACCCCAAAAATACTTCACGTCTGTCCCGAATTTATAAACAGGAAACATGGGTTAGACGTCTAGTTCTGTAGAATTCCGTTTAGATCTAGAGGGTACTTATTTTTCTGAGGTTACACACGACTGATTGCGGAATGCAACTAGGAATCAAGATTACTCGTCAACTCGTGCGTGAAACTAGGAGACTCCGTTTGGTCTTGAGGCAAAAACCAGTACACCAATTAGTACAGTAGTTACAATTACCATGCCTCAGTGTCCTTGACGACCCCTTCAACTGCATATTCATCAACAAGTTGTCCAGCATAACTATTAACAATAACACAGCCCCCTGTATTTACATTAAGTGACATGCAAATCTGAGTAAGAGACCGCTTACAGATCTCGAATAACCAGAAGATAATAAACACTGTGACTGTCAGGCCTCTGACGAGTTTCAGCCCACCGCTGCACAGTGCATCGGGGTCTGATGAAGCGGCGGCAGTGCTTGATGCCATGCAGTCCCTCTTAAAGGAGCTACCATCGCGGAAAGCACGCCATATGGCATAAATGCCAATGCTCAAGCTGAATAGCAAATGCGCTACGAGAAAGAAGAAGTACGCTCTGATGAGTCGAAGCTTGCGTCCCATGGCGCCGATTAGGCTGGATTATATGGTCAGTTTGGGGATGAGAATGTTTTATTATTATTTAAATACGTTACCCTAGGAGCGAAACAAAAGCTAAGAGAGCATAGATCGTAATTGAGATACCAATGGAGACTTTACTTCCGCCTGGCAAGGGATGAAATCAAAAGTGGGCTGTGGATGTGTGATCATGACTTACTAATGCGGTGGGCATTAATGGCTCCTATGATTGAGATTAGAGCGCCTCCTATAAGACCGATGAGAGCAATGATCTATAAGCGGTTGCGCTATTTAGGATATGTACATTGAAGGTAGAACTTGACACATACCACAACCCCGAGCCTCGTCGGGAGACAGCAGCAGAATGTTCGTGTAGGTACGACAGTCATAGTGTGGGTTTGAGGGCGAGACAGTTGCTAACTTTGGAAAGAGATTCAAACCAGTTGAATGTATTTCTCGCTTGCGTGTCAGAGGAAGTGGAAGTAGGAAGTAGGACCAGCCTAGAGTGAAGGGGGAATTTGTTGGTATAGCTCATATATATACCCCTAGACCCCGTGCTCCGTGTGATACCCGCAGGTCGCCAAGGTGCAACACCGCCATTCTATCCGTGATGGGAGCCCATGAACGTTTGAGGTTCGTCTCCGATGATTCAATCATAAAATGATCAGCTAAGAGTGTTTCGTCGTCCCGTCGCTGTGCCAAGCAGCTGCAACGACAACATTGTGTGGAATGGTACGGTGCTTGCTGTGTTATTATGTACAGTAGGGGGGCAGCAAAAGGTGTGAACCGGGGAATTACAGTATTTTAAGATTTCGGACTGATCCGGCGAATGCCTGACTTTTCACGATACTGTGTTGGCTGCGTGCGCTAATGCGATATTTTCCAACGTGTTTGAGCACCATTGCACCCTAAATCAAAATTGGATTGAATTATGTACTGTACTGGGGTTTCTACCATGCGCGCCTGGGCATTCTGGGTGTGCAAAATATCTAGCCGTGCTCTTCGGCTTGAGTCCTACAACAATGTAAGTCTGTAACCCCTTTCATGAGAGGTTTGCAGCTCTTATCACTTTTAGCCTAATACGCTCGACTTTCGTAACAAACTTAGGAGTCGAGGAAGATGTTTTGTTTATTATCCGCTAAAAGCTGAATATTACAGACTACACAGTAATGATGACATAGATACTTGTACAAGGAATCGCATTCGATGTAATTTTTGGGTTATTGATGACAATCCAGGGTTGATAAGGAGGTGCATGTTTGGTACAAAAGCGGGTGATATGTTAAATTCCAAATCTTGGATAACCTTCTGGATAGTGACTCTCGTATGGGGATATGCTTCTTGCGCGGCCACTTCTGCTGTGCGAACGATGCCGGTGGTGACGATGCTTATGCTTCCGTGACGGCGATGGCACAACAATTGTCTGCCCTTGAGGCTGACCCGTCATCATTCCACTGGCGCTAGCCGGGTAGCTGTTTTGAGGATATGAAATTGACAGGTTTCGTTCGCGATGTGACCCGCTGAGCGGGACGCCTGTAGGTAAATGTGAACCCGGGTATGAGGAAGCAACGCCCATTGGTGCTGCTTGAGGGTATGGCGACCCGTGGGGTATGTTCATTGGCATACCTTGAGATGAGTAGGACCCGAAGGACGCAGGCTGGCTACTATAGCTTGGTGCAACACCAGCATGCATCGAGGATGTATATCCAGGGTAACCAGATCCAGAATAACCAGATCCTGCATAGGCAGATCCTACGTATGCGCCTGGCATGTTTCCTCCGCCTCTAATTTGAATTACGGGGGCACGCGAGTGAGAGTGAGAACGGTGGTTTGAGTGGGAGCGGCGACGAGGGTGTACGACAGCATCGTCGTAGGCATAGGGATCATTGTATGAACTTGGAGTGTCGTATCTGGAACGTGAACGTGAGCGACGATATCCGTCCATGCCTTCTAGACCCTGTAGACTCAAAACGTGAGACAGAATTTGTGTGTTACAGACAGAAAAACAGACATGGTAGAAGATGATGGAAGCGGTCGCTGCTGCTGCTTCTGCCGCAGTTGTGCGTGAAAAATTGTCGATTTGCCTGCCGGCGTAAGGGAGCAAGCGGCTCGCTGTGAATTCGCTTTTTTCTGAAGACGCTCTTTGTAACCGGGTAGAAAAAATGGCATACCTTCTGCGACTGCAAGCCCGATAAGACCTTCTCGTTGCCTATGTAAATCGCCACTGAGTGGCTCACGTATCGAGCTGTTATGTATCCATGTGCGATAGGCTTCATAAGCAGCAGCGTGACCGATCTCAGTTGGTAGCATACGGGTTAGCTCACCCTAGAAACAACATTAATGGAATGAATGAGAGGTTGGATGTATACGCACCACACCACCATATGCCCGACGATGCCAGTGTCGAGCTTCATGAGTTCCAACACCAATGCCTGGTGGGGCAAGTGTTGAATCTGTGTGGTCTCGTACACGATTCCAAGCGCGGTCAAAAAGTGATCTGACAGAAAGAGGATTTTTAAGATGGGTAGATACAGATGGAGAGGGGTTGTTCATGGTTGGAATCTTACGGGTCTGGAGCAGGTGCGTGTGCACTGTAGAAATCCATACCTCCCCCTATTTATGAGTGTTAACGAAGCCTCGTGTTGGGGAGTAGAAGAAGCTTACAAGTGGGCTGTGATTGAAAACTTGGAGTGGGAGGTGGACCGAATTGATACTAAAAGTATTATAGCGATGAAAAGGCTGTGAATGACAGATAGATAGGAAAAGCCTACTTGATTAGTACCCCAAACGGGGGATGCCTGCTGATAATACGGATATGACATTTGTTTGAGGACAGGATATGGGGCTGTGACGTCACGTTACTTATACTGCTACACGCCGTCACACGTGGTGGCGGCCATGTCTGCTCCACCAGAACTCGCTGTGTTCGCATATCCCCTCTTTGATGCAAATGAATATGCGAATGCTATCCTAGCCGGAGAACCTTATCCTTCGTCATCACAAAAATCTATTCAGGATATCCCTGCAAAGGAAGACATATCTGTCGTTATTTCAAAGTTAACCTTCTCCATAGACGACGTCTCAAAACAGTTAAAACATGTTGTCAGTCATTTTGCGATGTTGCATCTTGATTCTTATCTATTTACCCTCGACAGGTATCAAATCACCACGAGGCCTTTTTATCTCAGGCTACTAACGCCAACGACCTATCGGGCGTTTTAACTCCTGTGCGAGCAGGCCTCGATGATCTCGACGCGTCCTTGGAAAAGTAGTAACCCGTTGTTTGCTGTTTTCCGCAGTAATTACTCAACTCTCGCATCCGTAGGCTTCGTCTTAAAATACGTGTACCTTATGAATCCCTTCAACAAACCGTTTCACGCCTACAAAAACTTCAGCAAGCGTCCGACATTCTGCGTCGTACTTCTCGTTTTGTCGTCCTTGCTCGAAGACTCCAGCTCCAGATGCTTGCCATGGGAAATAACACGACCGCCGACCCCGAAGCGCCCACAAGAGGTGTCACGGGCTCATCGTTACAGGGTCAGGACTCAGAAGATGAACAAGAGCGGATTATTGCGAAAGCGGCGCTTATCATTGCAGAACTAGGTACTGTAGATCATTTTTATCTCCATCAGTGCTTTATTAACCCTGCCGCTGATATCAAGAAACGCTATTGGATGGGCCAAGCGCTGGAAAACTTGCTGTTCTTGGGAAGGATCAGCAGACGTTAGAAGACTCAATGTCAGCAGCTGACTTCCAGGGACCTACTGAACAGGATGGAGGACTAGTTCTTCGGTCCATCAATGCTGTTGCTGCATATGTTCAATTTATCGAGCATGCAAAATTGAAAGTTACTAACGAAATGGGGAGTATGGTCGTGGCGGGTCTTACGAGCTTGGTTTGCATCTTTTTCTGTTATGAGCTCAGGGGCAGGGTAACTTACGTCCCATTGTCTCAATGAATAGAATCAGTCGCTACTTGCATCCTCCCTCCAAACTGCATATAACCTCCGGGTTCTTCCACAACTAGTCCAAGATCTGGTTGACGATCTTTCACGGGCTGTAGAAGACCGCATCCAAAATGCTTTTGATATTACCAAAATATCCAAGGAAGCACTGATCAAAGGTCACCGCCCCACTTTTCTGGTCTGTGTCCAGTACTTAGGCACCACAAAGATGTAGCCACTACTTCACCGCAGTCACCGCACACATATCGATCACGCGTTCGAACTGAACCCACGAATGCCACAGCACCTCAATATGCGTTGACTCTTTGGTCACGCCTTGAGGTCATGACCGAAGATATGGCAAACTGCTGTGTTAAAGTAAGCGACGTTGGTCTCTATCTGCGTAAAAGCTCTGGTCTGTCGGATCTTTTCGAGGGTCAACAGGTCATTGCCATATGACTTGTGGCGCCGCCTCGTGGTCATGCTGGCATCGTGCGCTCCATTTCGACCACAGTCGTACTCAATGTTTCATCACCCCCAGGTGAATTTTAATCTAAACGGCATCTAATCCGTTTGCATAGGTTTATACGCTCGAGAAGGTGCTTGGACTGAAAAAGGATACGGCTTCAGGCACATTATTTCTTGATGAGGCTATGAAGGTACCTATGATTGCTTGGAGTAGCTGCATTGTCTCATTCATCTTTTTGGCGTTTCCTGCAACGTGGTATATGCCTCACTTAGCTCCTTGAAAAGAAGCCCAGTGCCACATTTTGGATGTCTCTCGGCAAATCACTAGAGAAGCATTCTCGCGATTCGGCGAAAAGTGATATATCATTTGTCTTACGCACAGCGGTTGTAGCATCACTGATGATCTGATGTTAGGTTCGACATTCCTTCAACAATCTTTGAGCACTAGCTACCCTCGACTCCTGAGGCTGTTTCACGAATTTTTCGCAAAGATCGCTGTTCACACTGATACGGTGTACAGCTCCGCGTACCAGAGGTACGTCGCCGCTTGTCGGGCGGTATCCCAAAGGATTGAAACGTTTGAGTTCCTAGTCCAGAGACCGTTTTTGTCTTACGTTCTCTTTCAAACTTGGAGTCTTTGTACCTGTCTCGGTCATCGAACAAGCTAAACGAAGCTGTGTCGCAGGCGTTTGCCGGTGGTATCCGTACGCCTCCTGGGTCCACTGAGGGCGTCAACATTGCTCGTGTTGTAGCTAACGAACTCGACTCGGCGAAATTCGACCCTCTTCTTGTGAGAGCCATTGCAAATAAGGCATCATTGAGTCTTAATTTGATGCTCTCGCGAGCTGATGGAATTGTGAGCATCAGTTTGACTCCTACAGGCGGGGAGCAAATAATTTTTGTTATTCTAGGTGACCAGAGATCGGTCGGCTGTGACGCTTGTGGGACCTACAGGGACACCACAACAAGCATCGAACGCTTCGCTTGCAAGCTGCTTGTATCAATGCTGGCTTGGTCTGAATAGCCTCAAAGACGATCATACCCAGGCCGTCACCGACGCTCTTCTGCCCAGTGTTCAAGTGAAGTCAAATCTCATTAGTTGATGTCGTGAGTATTTATTATGGTGGTTACGCAGAATATGTTTCGAGCGTATGAAGATTTGATCGAGCCGCTTGCGACTGCCATACGCCGTGAACTCAGCGCAATCGTTGTCAGACTTCATCGGATGGATTTTAGCGGGGATACTGATCCAATGCCGGGCATCAGCAGCTCCAGCTTATATATGAAAGATCTCACGGAAAAGTTATCATTTATTAAAGTGGAAATTTTGAGCAAGTTTAGCACCGGTGAAGCCGGGCGGGCTTGGTGAGCAATAGCTTCTAAATCTGTATCTGAATGTAAAGCTGTTTGACGCAAGACACTGCAGGGTTTTATCCATTGTCAAATATGTGATAAGGGTGTTTGTACTCCACGTCTCTATCGCTCGACCACTAGGGGAGAGCGGCAAGCTTCGTTTAGCAAGTGATATGGCGGAGCTTGAGTTTGCATTGAGTGCCTTTATGGGGGAAACTTCGCAAAGCAAGCGGGGTGTGGACCTTGAAAGGATAGGCGAAGAATATCGAACTCTGAGGGCAATGAGGTTTGACTCCCTTGTTTACACCGACACAGCAGAGTAATCTGTTTTTTTAGACCATTGCTGTTTCTTGACAATTCGATGCTAGCAGACCCGGAGCGGACAGCAGGGCTTCCACCATTGATTGTCATGCACCACATACTTGTCCGTTCTCCAATGTCGCTACCCCATGAGTTGCATGGGTGGCAAGAAGCCGAATACGTGCGGTGGGTGGACGAACACACCGAAAGGGAATCCTGGTCATTGATCGAGGGAGGGCTAGACCGTCGGGAAAAAGTAGCTGAGAGTGAAGGGAGAGAGATTCCGATTGCCAGAGAGTATATCAAGCTCATTCGAACTGTGTTGCGAAACGCTCATAAATAAAATTATGTAATTAATAAACATGACTCGAAAAAATAAATTTCTCTGCTCCAACCATGGCCGCCTCTCTCTTTGTCCTGGGCCGTGCGGCGTCCAGAAACCATGTCCTTGCCAGGATATTCTCCTCGACCTCGAGCCTTGCAAATGAAATCCCGAAAGCACCCAAACCCATCGACGACTCGACTTCTGCCTTGGACTATAAGCGAGTGCGCAGATTCAGGCCTCCACCATTGCCCTCCATGGATTTACCGCGGTCAAGGAGTGCTGAAGAGGCTGTCACAAATATACTGTATAATACCCCGCCACCCAGTTTACAACCATTCAAAAAGTAAGTCATTTAAAAATAGTCTTCACATATATCGCATGGTTGACAGTTTCGTAGGCACGTTTTAAACTGCTTGGTTCAAAATGAACCTGGTGTTCTCTCTCGTGTCTCTGGGATTCTCGCAGGAAGGGGATTCAACATTGATTCTTTGGTTGTCTGTAGGACGGAAATCCGCGATCTGAGTCGCATGTGCATCGTACTCAGCGGACAAGACGGTGTGGTGGAACAGGCCCGTAGACAACTAGAGGACCTTGTGAGTCAAATAATTTGTACGATTTCTAGAGTTCAATGTCGCCAAGGTACCTGTATGGGCTGTCCTCGACTACACCGAAACACGTACGATTGCGCGCGAACTGCTCCTCGTAAAGGTGTCTATTCTTGGACCTGAGTATCTTGAGGATCAGCTAGCAGGGGGTCCTTCACATGACCCACGTGTAGCTTACCCATCAAAAGTGGAACGCGAAGCTGCCCTCACGCAAAATTTTGAGCATGCTGGCGAAGACCCGCATGCCTCTGCTATAATGACACCATCCCAAGCACTTCACACTAAGCATCAACACCTTCAATCAATATCTACGCTTGCTGGCCAATTTGGTGCAAAGATTGTTGATATCAGTCAAAATAGCGTAATTGTGGAGTTGACGGCGAAGACTGCCAGGGTAGAGGCATTTCTCCAGTTAGTAAAACCTTTTGGTATCCTGGAGTCTGCCCGGACGGGTAAGTCTTTTCTTGTTGAATTTTTATATACCACCACTGACCGCCTGGCTGAGGTTTGATGGTAATGCCTCGGACACCAATCAACATTCCTGCCGAGGACGGTGATGAGCAAGTTGGTGAGGCTGGTGGAGCGGTCGATGCAAGCCTTCTTCCACCTGGATAAAGGAACGACTTTAGTATCGGTTTTAGTTGATATTTGAGTGATCTTTGAAAAAATGCTCAGCGCGCCTAACTACTTGGCGCCTAATTGCGATCGCGTCAGAGAGTCATAGCACGTGAGCGTGACTGTGTGGCCAATTGCTCGCGTTAGAACTTAGAAGCTCATTATTCTCATGGCATTGTTCTCCGAATTCGGCTCACAAGTCTTGGCTGTGCGTAGTTTTTACAGTAAGTAGGCTGATCATCACTACTACAATCTGTACAAAGCGATAATGGTGCGATAATGATATTATTGGTATGCTGGGTTGAGATGCAGAGTAGTAATGAAAATATAAGAATGTCAGCAAGAAGCGACTCGATAACCGAAAGATGATAGCGAAAGAAAGCAGATTGACAAGGAGCAGTGCAAAGAATGATATGACGAGGAGCTAGTCCTCATCGACAACATGCGAGGGAGGAATTGGGACATTCCAAAAGCCGTAAGATATAGCAGTACAAGGAAAGCAAAGAGATTCGTAGCAAATAGCAACATCTTGGTAATCGAGATAGATAGTATTCAGGTTGCATCAATAGGGTCCGATATGGCGAAGGCAGGATTCCAGCTCGCTGCGACGCGACGTTTATTAGATTGTGCTGCGCCAGAAGGCGGGGCATACGGGGGACGTGCTGGGGTGTCTTGCAACTGTTCAGCTGGCGTGGGGGGAATAAAGTCAAATGTTGGGTCGAAATTAATAAATTGGTCGAATCGAAAACCCTGGTCAGATTCTGCGGGCAATAGAGCAGAACTGGAGTCTGGAGGGGACATATTTGAAGAGGGACATGGTGTATTCTCCAGAGTGTTATGTGCCAGCGTTTCCTCAAATAGTGATTGATAGAGTTCAGCGGCATCCAAGCCAGCTCCGTCCCATTGCCATTGCGAAATATCAAAGTTTGGACCGATTTCGATCTCCAGGGGTCCTGGAGCATCATAGCCAAGGTTTGATTGGTTCGAAGGACCAATTTGCATTTGGTAACAGTCGGCGCCGTTACTGTTTAAGGACTGGCTTAGGGAATGCTGGAGCTCGGGGTATTGAGATACTAGTGCGCTAAGATTTTGCGCAGCGAACGGCTGAAGATCAAATGATAGATAATCCTTTATCGCTGTCGCGTCAGCTTTCGGAGTTTATCAACAATCGAGGAGAGTGCGTACCAAACTAGGGTCGTTCTGCGACAACATACTTGCAGCAAAAGCGCTCTGTTGTTCTTGGACCTGTGCCGGTTGGTTAATTTGGGTTGCTTGCAGTTTCTGAGATTGATGCTGTATATCATCGACATCAAGGCGCACAGCTGGAACGTCGTTTGAAGTCATTCTATAGGGAGATGGTTGAAGCTTGCGCTCGTCATCCAGATGTTGAGATGGCGTTGGAAGGGAGTGTATATTGGTAGATAACAGATACTGGAGGTTGGTGCCTGGAGTAGGCGCGACTTGATCTCGGGTATGCTCGTTAGGAACATCCACCTTTTGAGGATGCGGAGATCCCGGGCTTGGGGAATCGGCAGCGGACATCGGAGGTGAAGGTCCACCTTGAGGATAGTGAGATGCATCACTTGGGAGGAATGGGAAAGGGAGCGAGACAAGAGGCTGATGGCCGCCGAGAGGATGGGTACCATGGGCAAGAGGACGCGATACGTTAACGTTAGGAGTGTGATGGGGGTCATCCTTTTGTTTCCTTTTCTTTTTTTTCTGCTCGTCTCTCGATCTTTTCAGCTCTTCTTTGAGCTCTTTACTCTTTGGCATATATCTGTAGTTGGGGTATAACGCAGCGTGCTCAAGTTTCTTGACCTCTGCGCGTCGTTCGTACTCGGCCTTGACCTCAGGGGATTCGTTTTTCCACATTTGTGAAATGATCCTAGAGACGTCTGCCTGTGACCGCGCTGTACCAGGCTGTGGTGGTGGAAGAAGGGCGACCTTTTCTGATCTGTAGAGAATCCAAGAATTGGGGGGACGAGGGATCTGCATGGGGTCTAAGACGCGAGTCCTTTCTACAGCTGGCATGATTTCTGTCTGCCAGAGTCGAGGACGTCGATAGACTGCGCGTGGTTGAGTGCAGCGTCGAGATGGGCGGCTGTGGGTCCGTATTTTGTTATTTGTCCATATTTACTATACAAAGGCTGCACGTGTTACGAGAACAATGGAGGCGCGTAAATGCCCATCTGATAACACGATTATCGCAAAGTTTCTTGATTTTCATCGGAAAACAACAACGACATGTACATGTTAGCATACACGATATAACAAACGGTCTTTAGAAAGAATGAACAATTTTATCGAGGGAAAAGGTGACAACGATGATGAAGGAGCATAACGAGCACACCAAAGCCCTGCAATAAATACTTAATATCCTCCCCCATATCCGCTTTGTTGATACCCGCCTGTAACCAAAAAAAAAAACCTATCAGTCGCCAATCCTCCAAAGGTATTTGGTCAAACCTTGGTTGTAGCCGTAGCCGCCACCACCGCCGCCACTGCCGCTGTTGTTGTAACCTCCGCCGCTATTGTAGCCACCTCCTCCTCCGCCTTGTAAAAAAAAAAAAGCATCATTTACGGCGCCGATAGATCGCAGCGGAATGACACACCATAACCTCCGCCTCCGCCACCACCACCGCCACGAACATTAGCAAGGTTAACTTTGAGCCTCCTTCCATCAAGCTCTTGTTCATTGAGATTGTTGATAGCATTGTCGGCTTCTTGGCTGTTGCTGAACGTTACGAAACCAAAACCACGAGAACGACCGGTTTCACGATCGCGCATAACGATGGACTACATAGAGATCAGCCCTTTGCATCTTACAACCATGAAAGACGAGATAATGAAGCACGAGCACAAGAACGATATCAAGGAGACGGAACTGCGCACATCAGTGACCTGACCAAAATCTTTAAACGCCTATAATTGAGATAACGTGATAAGACACTATCAGGAGCAACGAAACACCGAGCTATCACTCCAGTTAACTGACTTCACGAAGCCCATCGTCCGTAGTGTTCCAACTTAAATTACTAAAACAAGGTCAAAAACTTATTAGCTTCGCCTCCCCATCGTCAAGGGAAGCGCTATTGAGAGACCCATGAACTGCGCAGACTGACCCAACGTAAACTTTTGCACCGGTCGACATCACGTTTATATAATAGTATTCTGTTACCCGAAAAAAAACGAGACCAAAACAGGAACCGGATGGGTCGTGGTAATAGTTGGGACGAAGAGATAAGGAGGCCCTTCCGAGAAGGATCTCAAATTATATAGGTCTTAAAATCATTCTAAACTCCGCTCGTTACCTCAGCAATTATCACCCTTCCAGAAGCTTCCCATAGAAACTATGTCAAGTGCACGGGGCATGTGCACCTCTGAGGGGCTGTAAATAGGTCCTGTGGCTTAGGAGTAAAGCAGACATACAGCCGAGGCAGAGTCTAGTGATATTCGTTAACAATGCGATGTAGTAGTATATTGTCCTTGAGCTGCGATTCGCAGGACAGAGGGACAACGTGATGAAAAAAAAACAAAAACATGGTTCGTAAAGCATGGAGTAGTCGTGAATGTCGTGAAAGATCGGTGATCAAAAAGATTTCCTAATTTTCCCCTTTATCTTTTTCTTGTCACCTTCACTTTGAATGCTTCCAGCAGGGCTTTCTTTTCTTGCACTTCCTTCGCCTCTCTGGCTATTGCTATCAATTGAGACTCGTGGTGAGTCTTTCTTCAAGCCTGGAATTATTGAGGCAGAGCTTTGCCGACGAGTGCCGAGGGAAATTCTTCGGGCTAGGCGCTGGAAATTTTGAGATGCAGTGCGCTTACGCTTGGGCTCGCTGTCAGGATCTGGAGTGCCAGTGCGCGGCGTATCCAGATTCGCGGGGAATGTGACAGCAGGTCCCTGAGGGGCTGAGATGTTATCTTGAGGTAGCTCCGTTTCAGTTTGAGGCACTAGCGAAGAATCTAGTGTCGGCGTCGTTAGGGATGAGATAGGAATTGGAGCATGTATTGTTGAATTATTCGCCGTCTGGCTATGCGATTGTGTTTCCGGTTCTTCCAAACGAGTATCTGACTGGTTGGCAATATCATCAGCAGGGCGAACGATCTCTAACGGCTCAGCTTGAGGTGAAGGTGGCAAAGCGAGAGATGCAGATGGCCCGGGATCCTCGCGTTCCACTCCGACCGATAGAGACGGGATGTCACCTGGTGTGTCGTCTAACGTTTCTTTCTTAATACTTCCGTCATCGAGAGAGACACGGTCATCAGAGGCTGAGACTTGATCGGCCCACATAGCGGCAAAGAAACCATCGAGAGCAAGTAGTTCTTTGTGACTACCTTGTTCGACAATCTGTCCATCCTTTAAGACTAAGATGCTGTATAGGATGCGTTAGAGACCTTCTAGATATAGGTGATGAAACGCACAGGTCGGCGGAAGCAATAGTCTGAGATGGCCATAAGTTTGAAGAAGATTATACATGCATTAGCACATACCGACAGACGATGGGCGATTGATATTGAGGACCGACCCTTCATCAGATTTTGCAAGGCCTTCTGTATATCCTTCTCCGTAGATGTATCCAATGCACTGACAGGGATGAGTAGTTAGCACACGACAATGTTACGGTATTAAACTCTCCACCTCGTCGCCTCGTCAAGCAACAGAATAGGCGGATTCTTCAGTAGAGTTCTCGCGATGGCAACCCTCTGCTTTTCGCCTCCACTAAGTCGTACTCCGCGCTCACCGACCTTTGTGTCATATCCTGAACTAATGTGTTAGTGTAAAGTGAGAGCTATTTGCAGCAAGGCAAACCTTCCGGGAAGCTCAGGATGCGGTCATGCATTTGAGCTGATTTGGCTGCAGTTTCAATTTCTTCCTGTGATGAACCAAATTTTCCATAGCTGCAAAACTACCTGGTAAGCATTACGAGCTAAGCTGGTGTTTGACACTGACCCAATATTATAGCCAATACTTGCGTTGAATAGTACAGAATCCTGCGGCACAACACCGATGGCTTGCCTGAGGCTCCTTTGAGTAACGTCCCTAGGTATCGATGTGAAAACTTGAAGGCCAGGTTATTCGCTCCCATCTTACCGTATATCTTTACCATCAATCAGAATTCTGCCCTCGCCTTCTCCTAGGTCATAAAACCTATAAAGAAGGCGCAAAATGGTCGATTTGCCAGCTCCTGATTCTCCCACTAGCGCCACAGATGAGCCCCTAGGAACTTTAAAAGAAACGTCACGTAGAGCAGTTGTTCGACCATCGTATGAAAAGTTAACATTGTCTGCAAAAGATAGGTTAATCCCACGCGTAGGCAACTTGATGTAAAAAGTTACTCACTAAATTCGATTTCACCATCATGAACAACCAGGTCAGGGGCGTTGGGTCTGTCGTTGACCTCAGTAGGTTCGTTTAATAGCGCCAGGAGTTTTTCCGTATCAATTAGTGACTGGTTGACTGATCTGTAGATATACCCAAGCTGATTAAGGGGCCCATAGAGCTATGCCAGCGTCAATATCTTGGTGGTCAATACATCTGTAAATCGTACCTGCGCAAGATAGGTGATGAAATAGACAAAGTTCCCTGCATCGGATTCTCCCTTTGTAACCCGCATTGCAACAATCATCGATCCAACGAGTAACCCAAGTGTCTGGATTGCAAATCAGCTTAGACAAGGTTCTGTTATTGTTCCCTTACAATGATTAAATTTTGAATTATATTCAACAGGTTCAGCGAAACTAAAGAGTCAGTCTAAGTATGGGAATATGCATAGCACAATATGGACATACCGATAACCTTGTACTCGAGCGCTTGATATTCTCGTAGCGCTTCTTGATATCTTTCACCCTCATGCTCTTCCCCTCCGAAATATTTCACAGTATCATAATTCAGTAGACAATCTGTGTGAATGCCGCGTGTGACCTATGTTGCCTGTAAAACAAATGAAAAAATTAGCATCGGAATCAAAGGGCTCACCACGTCACGTTCATTCATCTGACGCCTAATTTTGGTGCGCCATTGCGTGAGCAGCACACTAGCAGCAACTGAAGATGAATTAGAGTCAAAATGACAGTTGAAAATGCTTTGAACGGACTATAAGCAAGCATTACTAAGAATATGACCACTCCGAGCGCCAATTCGAAAAAGAAGCAAAAGGCAATTAATGCAACGAGCATGTCGATAAACGTGGGAACGATGTTGAACAAGATGAGCTATAGAACGTCAGATAAAGGAACCAGTCGTCTGGTTAATTCGGACAAACCTCAAACGTGTGATTGATAGCAGCACCGCGGTCCAAAACGCGCAGTATTTCTCCAGTCTTCCGACGAGTATGCCACGCAAATGAAAGATTAAGTAAGTGGTTGAATGACAACTGTGACATCTCTAAACGAACGTCAATAAGAAGAATGCCAAAGTCCTTTCGGGTAGCGCACCTCGATCCGAATATTGCATTACTGGCGCCCAGAGTGACTAGTAATAAACATAAACTGTCAAACCTAAACTGTGGGAGCCCAACGGCAAGAGAAATACCTACGTCGCGGACAGCAGCCAAACCACCGCTACCTTGCAAGAAACGCAAGCCGACGTATATAAAAAGAAAAGGCCATGGTGACCGCTCTGACGGTTTATCGAGTAGTCGGACTAATTGGCCTAAAGCGAAAGGCATGGCGAAGTTGACGATACGACCCAATATCAATATAATAATGCACAGAGTCTGGAATATGAATACAATCAGACTTTTGGAAAGCAGCTTGTGGATGGCGATACTCACAGCGAGGAGCTGAAGATAGGCGTCTTTTGTTGGCCATAGATAAGGAGTAAGACGCATGAGACGTTTCCAAATCTCCGACCAGGATGGATCAAGTGATATATCGGGTTTACTGTCAGACTGAAACTAGTATTCAGGTTGAGAGCTTGGTCATTGGTGATTGAATAGTCAGTCACCTTGGAATCTGGAGCCGTAGACGGTGCGGGTGTAGCGGCTCGCGTTGTAGGAGCAGAACGTTGCAAATTGGAGTGAATAGTGGGGAAAGTGCCATACTTGCTTGGGTCCCCTGGCAACGTAGACCGACTGCTATGTTGGTGTCCCATGTCGTGTGGTAGGAGAAACGAGGAGGAGGAGGGATCAGGTGCTTCATTTGGCTCATCCGACAGCACTGCGGTGTATGCAACTCTTGGCGAAAAAAGAGTAACTAAGAGGGACAGTAAAAGAAGGATTCGTGCGACAGGGAGCGCAAAATGAAGCAATGTGGTAATAGGGACCTTTGGTGAAGATTCAGGGACGTGTGGAATGGCTGAAAAAAAGATGATTACTCGTACTAAACCTCCAGAGTTGAGATGAGTACGTACATTTCATCAGGGAACGGATATGGAGTCCTAATAATGTAGCCAGGGTGAGGTCCAGTGCTAGCGAAGCCGCTAGCGTTGATGTGACGCGCTTTAGCGACCAGACGCGCACGCCTTGAAGGTCCTTCCACGATCCAAGGAAAGCGAGACCGGCAAATGCGACCAGGCCTACTACGGTATTAACTTCAATCCCTGTATGACGGTGCCATATCTTGTGGAGAACTGCATTGGCAACAAAAGTAAGGCCATCGAGCAGGAAAGTAAGAGCGGTAAGAGAGAGAAGAGACAAAATGAAAGCATAACGGGGAACGTGAGTGGTGACCACTACGGATGTAATGGGTGAAGGTGACGACGATGACGACGACGACGGTGAACGATGAATAAAAAAGAGAGAAATCGTTAGCAGGAGTACCAAGGTCGGGGACAAGACTCTGATAACAAGAATGGGGAGATTGGAAGCTGCGAAGAGCGCAGGCGTCATCGTCACACGAAACGGACGAAAGCAAATTTAAAGCAAGCAAAGCCTGGCTTATATTCCCGTATGAAACACGTGTTGTGGGTGGATCACGTCACGTCGCTTGGCCGGCAGGCAGGCAGGCAGTTTCTGACAATTCTCCAACTCAACAAACCCACTATTTCAGAGCCGTTTTCTTCTACATAATTCTTGTCATTCTAAATAACCGTAAATAACACAATAACCAACAAAAATTCCCTATGCTATAAAATATACTCATACCATGCACTACGATCACCCAGGCCGTCTGGTTCATCCGCCCGAGTGCTGCTTTCACGAATAACTCTTTTTTTCTGGTTCTCGTTCCAAAAGTACCAGAGCGTCAACAGAATAAACATACCCATCACCACCGAAAACACCAGTAATGTTATTGTTGCCGTTGTGTAGCGAGGGGATTTCGAAAGCGATCCCAAAAGCCATGTAGATAAAATCCCCCCCGAATTTGTCACCCCTGAGAGAACAGCAAGTGCAGTCGCCCGCCTAACATGGGGAGAAACATTGTTGGCAACCCACGCAGCAAGGGCAGGCGATGAGCAGTTAATTCCGCCCACGGTCAAGAACAAGCTCCCATATAACACAGATTTCACATGGGAGCCTTACCAAACATCGTCAGCAGCATGAGGGCGGTGACTTATAATCACAACGCACCTAAAAACATAGCAAATCCAGCCACGCAGCACAACGCCGAAAATAGCGTCACGAGCCCACGACAGTGATAACGATCCGCAATGAGTGAAGCGACATTTGTTACTGGTACGAGAATAAGCAATAAACCATAGAGGTAGACAAAATTCACTTACAGACAAAGGCGGCGCCATATGGGCCAACGGTCATCAATTGGGTCCGAGTAGGGTTATACCCCAGACCTTGTACGATTGAGGGGATGAAACTAGGACCAGCTGAGAAATTTGACCTTTCCACAGACAAGAAAACTTACTATCCCAGAGAATAAATTATAGTTCCTAAAGTCCTAGATTTTAATAGTAAACCATACGAAAGTTAACGTCAACATACCGTTCAAAAAATAAACGCAGCATAAAAGCCAAACTTGAGGGAGACCGAACGTTTTGCGAACTTCTGCCCAGCTGAAGCTATCGGCCTTGTCATCTTTGCTGATAGCACCACCTTGTCGTAGAACCGTAATCACATGTTCCTTTTCGCGAGCACTCAAGAACCGGACGTGTGCAGGCGAACGTGGTAAGATGAAATATGAAACAAGTCCAAATCCAACCGTGAAAAGCCCTTCAATGATGAAAATCCACGCCCACGCAGGATGGCCAGCTTTTCCATCAAGCTTCATTATTGCAGTAGCCAGTAGACCGCTAAACGCTCCTGCCAATGAGGATGACGAGAAGAACACGGATATTCTTGCTCAGAGTCAGCATTAATAGCTAACGGGACATGGAGTCACAATACCTAGACTGCAGCCTGTCTCGCGGATAAAAAAAAGATAGGTAGAGTACAAGGCCAGGAAGAACGCCACCTGTGGTCAACATCAAGACATTTTTCAAAAAGGACTGTACGGTTACTGACCTTCCAAAAGTCCTAAGAAGAATCGACAAGCAAGTAGACCACCATACGATTTTACAACACCTGCGACAGATATAAACTCTCATGAACCAAGGCACTAAGAGGTTACGCACCTTGGAGTGTAGTAACCACGCCCCACAGGGTAAGCAAGGTGGGCAACAATAGATTCGGTCCCACGATCTAAAAACTGTTAGTGATCATAAGTTACCAGGCCATTGTCAAGTACCTTAAGCAACAAGTTTGAGGGAATCTCAGACGCAATGTAGGGGCTAAACAATGTCAGGAGGTATCGGACTGGGAAAATGATACTAATTACATGAACGTGACAGTTAGGGCCATGCTGTACTGCCAATAAACACCATGTTAGATGATTATTGTTGCTGACAGGACGAAGTAAGACTGACTTGGGTGTTTGTCATCTGAAGGTCTTTTTGGAGCCCCGCAACACGAGCGTTACCTAGGTTTGTTCGGTCCTTTGAAAAAAAAAAAGCTTAGGCTCTGCTGAGTCTGATGAGAACGAAAAACTCACGAGCCAGGACAAGAAGTAGAACATGGTCACTACAGGCAAGATAAACAGGTCCAACTTCCACCATACTTTCTTTTCCATGGACAGGAATTCGTCATGTTCAACGCTACTTGTCGAGGTCTGGTCAACATCGGCGGTCTTGTCGTACTCAAAGGAATCGCGAGATTGCTTCTTTTCCATGGTCGTGATTCCAATAAGGAGGGCTTGGCCGATTGGTGATTTTATAGACGGGCTGCAAGGTACAAGGTACAAAAGGGTTGCTTTTTTTGAGATCCTGATTTACACGCGGGACGTTGTTCGATGATGCGGTTGATGGACTGAAGGGACACAGCAACTGAGGCAGGGAAAAGTCGTTCAAAGGAGTGTGCCCGAAGATCTTATGGCCCAGAACTAGGATTAGGCCTTACCAATACCAAGACAAGTAAATTTTAATACGCTTCGCGATGTGCTTCTAGAAGCCACGGATTTTGATGCCGTTACTGATGGTGTGGTAGATTAAGAACGCTGTCTTGCTCTTCGTGACGTCGGATCCTGAGTAACCCAGGCAAAAAAAAGGATAAGAAGTGGCACACTTTCATGCAAGATTGGCCGAAATTAAGTCACAAGTTTTCGAGGGGGCTTCGGGTCCATGAACACGCCAATAGATACGTTGGTCACCTGTGGAGGACGACCCTTGATGAACATCCTCTTGGAGCGCCCTGAAGGATCAGGGGTCAGCAGACAGTGGGAAAACGCCCATACACGAGATATCTTGGGATGGATGGGTGGTCGTATGATAACTTGGAGACGAATGTAGCGCATTATTCGGATACGACGGACATCGCGGAATTGGTTGCCAAAGTATATTGGATGATATTCAAAATTAATGGCTTATAATGGATGGTGAGCGAGCGGCTTCCATCAACTTTGATTATAATTCATTCAAATGTAACACAATCAGCTATCATTTTTTTCTGATTTTTGTGATGGATACGGCCCATAAGCAGGTCATGTAACCCGCATCTCTCCTTACCATACAAAAATAACTCCATGGATCGCTTTCGGCGGAAATGTGATCCATGTCAGGGAGGTTCATGTGTAAAGGAACAATGTTTGTAAATAGTCAAATGCATTCGAACTAGGGTAATCAGGAGAGGAACAAAAGATTGCTGTTGATACAAAGGCCTGTACAATTGTGGGCGCCAGATCAGTCATCCTGATATGAGGACTCACAGCTAAAACGCTAACCATCCGTCCCCACGGAGGAAACAAGTTGTTCAAGTTTGTTTCTTATGTCCTCAATTCTTGCCCCTTGTGTAGCTGTAGTAGCTCGTTTATAAAGTTCAACGACTGAACGGGCCTCTTCCGCAAGAAAGTAAGACTGTTCGACTGAGTCATGGACGGGGT
>JABCKM010009963.1:3521-32997 GCA_018221805.1 Rugosomyces carneus
GCTTCTCCCGCAAGGAACGGATCAGCACCGAAACCTTCCCAGTTCCGGCCACCTTGCGCAACACGACCCATGTTCATCATCGGTCCAAGGGCAACGTTGACGCCTTTTCCAACGTGTTCTTTGCCCATAAGGAGACCACGAATACGCATGAGGCGGCGGTTGAAACTGGGAGATACCTTGAGCGCCGAATAGGAGCATAGAATGGAGCTACAGCTTACGTTGCGGCGGTGTTGACGCCGGTGGGGAAGGATGTTACAAAGTCTGCTAGGCGGACACCCAAAGGAGAATCCTGATCGTAGTATCATGAGTGTTAATCATCACCACGAACTTTGTAGACCAACCTCAAGACACAAGCCTGGCCATCCACGACCCCTGATAGGTTCAATACTAGGAATGTTGCCCTAATTGCAAGTATTGAACAAACCATGATGCCGTACAATCAAAAAAAACACTTACGACACATTGGCCATTCGTCCAACCGACACCAGTCGCTACGCTTATTTTTTCATCCAGAGAGAATTGTGCAATCTATACGGGGGTAGAGTTTAGCCGCGCGTTTTTTTGAGGCGTTTGTAATACATTGTTTGGATGAGAACACGATGGCAATCAAAAAGGGTTTGAATTTGCCGACGACCCTGATGCCAAAATTCAAACTCCACAAACACCATGCGTTCACGAAGCAACTTGCCATGCGGCATCCACCCGCCGTAGCCCGCGAATAACGGGGTATATGCGTACGTATGAAGTTTCAAATTTATGTACTAACCTTTGCTTTTGCTTTTGCATATGCGGCAGCCCATGCAGGGGAGAAATCTGGTATTAAACCGGAGCCAACCTTAAAGTACGCGCAATTAGGGACAAATACTGCTCATTTAATCGGGGTTTATGACGTACCGGAGGTGGGTTTTTAGGGTCTGTCGCAGGGTAAACACCAGGGACAGGAGCCTGTGAAGGAGTGGGGAATGGAGAGAATGTGTATGAAGAGATTGGAACAGTGCTAATGCTGGACAAGGTTGAAGGAGAAGAGGGCGCCGCACTTGTAACAGAGCTAGCAGAGGAAGTTACAGGAGTCGTAGAGGCGGCAGAAGTAGCAGATACGCTGGACGTAATGGAAGGAACAGACGTCAAAGACGTTGCAGAAACTGTTGATGAGACTGATACTGGTGGCGAGCTGCTGACTGAACTGCTAAAACTAGAAGGAGATGAGCTAGGGACAGACACGGATATCGATGATGAAGTGGCCGAGGCTGTTGAGCTCAATGTGGGGAGTACGACGGTAGGAGGATTAGAAGATGATTGTGCATGAACGAAGGGGAGGAGGAGGACAAGGCTCAGCTTGAGGCCAGAGCAAACCATCGTGGCTGAAGAACGGAAACTGACTCTGGGTTGAATATTAAATTACAGTAACGTTACATTTTATACATGGTCGCTGCCTTATTACTGAAAGGGGAGAAGAAGCGGGGAACACCACAAGCTATGATTACATAACAAAACGTCGTTCGATCGTTGATGTCGTTCAGCACATTCGCCGTCCGTCCCTCTGGTAGTCCCTCCCGTGCGGGGTTAGCTCTGCGCAACTAGCATGCATGCAATAGCGCTCCTTCAAGTATAAAATGGTTCGGTGTGGTACGAAGGTACTGTAGCTGCCAGCGACTTGCTTCATGTTATTCGGGCATTAGAGACGTCGATGAATCATGACCCTTGCCTTGGCTATTACTTCACTTCAGCTTCTAAATTTTGACTGCTGGAAACGCGATCAAATGGGTCATTATACTGTCACCACGAGACACCATACCATGAGGCTCCTTCCAGCAAAAATGTTGATGAAATTCAACCAATTCTAGTATGGCACATCTCCCGAGTCCCGCCCCATCATTTTTTTAAAACAGTCACATATTTACAGCCTTTTTAACGACGAGGACCAGATGGACCACAATCAACACATGATGTCTTCGTCCTCCCCACAATCAACGACGGCGGCTTACATCGGGCCAAAAAGGCCAAGAATATCCAAGTATAAACCTTCCAGTTGTATGTGAGTACAAGCTAAAAACTTCCGTTCGGCGTAGCCTTCCTTCTGCATAGTAAGCGGGCAAGATTTAAAAAAAGAATCTATTTTTGACACAGCACAATATATGTAGTAACCGGTTGCCCACATTCCTGGGAACATCCGCTGACACGGCTGAATTCGCCGATGGACAAGATAAAACATTACAGCTCATCTTTTACTTTGACGAACACTTCTTAAATGCCATCCGCATGCACGGTTCGCATTTTTGCGTCTTTGGCCGCGCAGATATCATCTGGCTCAGATGCTCCTCGCACAAGGATCCAAGTTTCAGCTTTGATTTTGTGTGGTGAGCCCACACTCACTGCCTCATTACTCCTCGCCTTGGCTATCCCACGAAAACCTTACCAGTAAAATACAGCCTTATGTTATATTTCTCCATACCAAGATCTTGGCGTGGAGATCCGTCTCAACGTTTTGCCCGCTTTTAACTGGCATAAGCAATGCTTGACACACTTGAAATTCCGCCTCGAGAAGGCTTCTTTTGCTTGTCGGACAAGAGGAACTTCCTCCTCTCCTCGATCGCCTTGGCTACTGCTAGTGACTTCATAGCCTTAAATGGGTATTCAACGCCTCACGGACGCTTTTTACAATTTCGCCAAGATGTCTTGGAATACTCTTGACGGGAATTGTTACCCCCCAGTGCTATTACTGTTGGGCACCCTCTGGAAGTGTATAAAAACCCCAGCTAGTTGACCGAAAAAAATCAGTCTCGTACTCGGATCGCAACTCACTTGATAGCTCTCAGGCTTAAATTCTAACATTCACAACTTTTTTCTTGATCTTTTCTTTGCGCCACTCGATCAAATATGCGTTTCAATAAGAACTTTGTCGCTTTCGTCGTTGCAGCCGTCGTGGCTAGCAGCATGGCAGTACCAGTAAGCGTCACTCTTTATGGTGTTTTTACTCGGAAACTTATAGGTCCGAATGTAAATTCGTAGCTCCCTTTAAGTGATGTGACGAATCTCTCCACTAGGGATGTTGTCCTTGAAAACGACGCCCCCATTCAACTTGTAAGCATAAAAAATACATTTATATCCACTACGCTGAATCTGATACCGTAAACCCACCTGTGCAGGTCGACAGACGCAAACACGGCAACTCCCACTCTCGCGGCAGATCTCACGGTACCTTCGTCCCCCGCAAGCACGGCGACTCGCACGAGCGCAGCCACTCCCGCTCTGGCGACTCTGCCATCGCTCTCGTTCCCCGCCGCCATGGGGACTCTCACGAGAGAGGGCGCTCTCGCAGTCGGAGTGGAAACCTCGTCGCTCGCAAACACGGGGACTCCCACGAGCGTAGCCACTCTCGCTCTGGTGACTCTGCCCGCTCTGGAGGCTCGACTCTCACCCGCCGCCGCCACGGTGACTCTCATGAGCGAGGGCGCTCTCGCAGCCGCAGCGGTGGCCTTGTCGCTCGTAAACACGGAGACTCTCACTCCCGCTCTGGAGGCTCGACCCTTACTCGTCGCCGCCACGGTGACTCTCATGAGAGAGGACGTTCCGGCAGTCGCAGTGGGAATCTTGTCGCCCGCAAACATGGGGACTCTCACTCGAGGAGCCACTCTCACGGCCGTAACTGAGACTTTTTAGCCAAACACGAATATCTCGCCAAAGTAGCATCTTTTCTGGAAGGACAACAGAACTTGTGTATCATTTGTAACATTAGTTTCGTTTTCTTTACTTATCATTCGGACTTAACAATTGAAAAAATAAATACAGCCTGCTTATGTTGAATATATGGACAATTGTTTTTTGGTTCAATCTGTCTAGTGCAAGGGATTCGGGTAAGGGATGTTTTTTGACAGAGTCCCGGGAGGCGATACCCGGATCCGGAAATCAGAGGGCTTGAACTCCGAGGCCCATCATGGGATTATATAGCATGGTCATAGAAAACTTGCTGCTTGTCAATGGACGAAAAAGAGAACATGGTCCTCCAGCATGACATCGAGAACCAATGTGGTTTTTTTTGGTCTAGAAGCTTCGAGGCGATGCTATCATACTGCTATCATGGCGCATACGGCAGGCATCGCTTCTGGCACCGCTCCGATGCCGTGTGTGGAGCGACAAGGAAGAAGGATATGCAGAAATCACGTGGAATTACGGTGACACCAAGCATGATGTCATCGCAGCGCGTCATTGGGATCGAACCTCGACATCATAGTGGGATCCTAACTGGTATAAATACGCCAGAGATAAGATGCCTATCTTCACAATTTCCACCAAACACAAATCTACTATCAACTCAAACACAAACACATCATACAATGGTTTGTTCAAGTTAATTCACACCATATAATTGTTCTCTTAAACTGTTCACATCTAGGGCTCCATCTTTTCAGCTATTGGCCGCGGCATTAATGCCATTATTTCAGCTATTGCCAACGTTATCATGACCATCGTCGGCGCGATCACAACTGTTAGTACAGGCTCGAGCCGCCAGTTATTATTTCTATCTTATTAATTTTCTCTCCACAGGTGATTGTTACCATATTCGACGTCATCGTAGACATTCTATGCTGCAGATGCTTTGGATCTAGGAGGTCGGGACGCAGATACGGGCGTCGCCATCGATCAGGTGGTATGGGCAGATCAGGCGGTATGGGCAGAACATACTAGAGCTCATAGGATCTTTCCTAATGACTCTCACGACTCTCGCGTCTATACCCATCCCCACTAATTTAAAACACTTAGGATACATATGCTAATTAGTGTACAACGTACATGGACCTTGAATGCATTTCCTCTTTGACTAGACGCAAAATTAGCATCAGGACTTTAACTGCACCATATGACACACTTGCATCAACATACATTTCGCCCCGGGAACAGTCAATGACGCCAATCTTCGTATGCCTGTGGCCAAGATGCGGAATACGATAGTTCAGGAGAAATTCTTACCAAAAATACAAGTTTTTCTGCCTTCAACTCGAGTCACTGAAGGAGAGGAAGCAAAAAGAAAAATATCTTGTTCAATGGAAGGCCAACTATGCAATAATTCTGCAGTTGCTTTCGGGGCTCATTACGTGTGACAAAACGAGGGGCCAACCAGTAGCGGTACGCAGATTTTCACGGGAACCGAGGAAGGGTTACTACATTCGACACACCTTGAATGGCATCTTGGTAGAATGCCAGAAATTTGAGAACAAACCCTTCAAGCCTTCAAGCTTTCAACACTGCTTCAACACTATTTGAAGAGGACGCCGTCTTCGTCGGAATACTTTGCATATTAGGAAATATAAGGATGCCATAAAACTTGCTGAGACCCTTACTATGATCTGCGGCAATTTATCGAACTGGTCGTGTTTCCCGAAGGCCTGTCAAGAACGAAAATGCATCATGTCAAGCGGGATAGGGGGATTCGCATGAAAAAGGGGTGCCTGACAGGCTGAACAACTTTTGTTGGCGCTTAGATTGGTTTGCGGAACATTCAGGGAATTAAGCTAAAAGTGGAGCCATCAAGAATGGATTCTAGATAGGATCTGAACAAGTTGTGCAAAAAATGTCCTCATAAATTATGGAATTAAGATACACACAATTCATTACGAGAACGAGTAGACCTGCTATCACCGCTGGAGCGTAATCCATTCATACATCCAAATTCCAACCGACCAGCCCCAGATCTGGTTTAAAAGTCGAAGATCTAAAAAGTAGCAGTAAACGTAGGGTGTGTATGTGTCATGAACTCGACCCTGTCTCAATTGGCGGTCGTCTTCGAGGGTCCGCGGGCGGCTGTATGCCAGGGTGTTGTGATGATTCCATATCAATATCTGCTTCGGTCTCATGGCTTGGTCCAGCAACAGGTGGCGGACGTTGGGGCGCATTTTCGCTATCCATGTCTTGAGGTCCGTCATTGCCTTCATCGTTGACCTCGCCCTCGCCCTCGCTTTCACCATCATCATCACTCTCTGAAACGACGCCGAAATCTCCCATAGTGATTTCAGCCATATCAATATCGGCGTTATCGATAGAATTGGGCGTTTCCTGGGCTGGAGTCGATGTTGACGCCTGTGCAGAAGATGGCGACGGAGTCGGCAGTGGTCCGGGACGCTTGCCGCCTGATTTTTCGAGTCTGTACAGGACCTTTGCAATGTATTCTTTTGCGAACTTTTTGATTTTTACGACCTTCTCATCTGAGAGCTTGTCCAACCGCCCCTCTTTGTAACTTGATGACTTTTTCTCCTTTTCCACAATAACATGGGTCAGCTTCAGGCGAAGGCTGTCAGTAAACCAGCTTGGATACAAAAGCGGGAAGGCTTTACCTCCTTTGCGTGCTTTTTGAATACATCGTGGACCATTGCATTGGAGTGTTTTGACATACACCTTACGACAATGGGACCGACAAGCCTCGTCAACCGTTTCTCCTTGTTTGCCTCCTTTTCTTCGTCCGTAAGGGGCTTTTTGTGTCTCGACTTCTTTCGTTGGCCGTTAGCTGCAAGTGTGGCCGCTTTGGCTGCTCTTTTAGCTAGTTTAGCCTCGGCTTCAGCTGCAGCAGCTTCTGCGGCCGCTGTCTCTGCCAACGCTTTCTCTTCGGCCAAAGTCTTGGCTTCTGCTGCCGCTGCAATTACCGCGCGGATATTTTCACGCGAAAAGTCTTTGTTGACTTTCGAAGGAGGTGTGTGAATAATTGAGGTCTCCTTTTTTGGGGGTGGGTCGCCAAAGAATGGAGGGACAATCGGGCGTCGTAAATGCTTTCGCCAGTTCTCAAAATGGACTTCTTCTCTAGTTTTCGTCCGCTTTAGAGGCCGGAGATATTCATCATCTTCATATGTTTGCCCAACGTCGTCATCACTCTTCTCTCCATCCTAAGGTTGAAAATAAGCTAACTGAACCGCAGAACTTCATGGATTCGAATAACCTGCACTATACGCTTTGGTATCCGGTTATAACGTGGTAGTGTTTCCCAATGGTCAATTAACTGGAAGTGTAGTTGAGAGTACACAAATAGAGAAAAAAAACAGGCACCCACTGATTGTGCCAGGTCCCCGAGGGTCGTTGAGCTTTCTCGTTCAACAATGACTCTCACTGCAACAATCACTTTCGAATCGTCGACCTTATTGCGATTCAACAGTGGCCATGTAGACATGCACTCGAGAGCCTGTTGTAAATGTGAGCAGCCTCTCGAGGAAGTTTTATCGGGAGCGTACGAGCTTGATCAGATCAGTATCAGATGCATGGTCGTCCAGTATATTGGTCATAACGCTGTATCCACGCAGCCGCATGATTTGCCTCAGAGAGGCTTGATCATGTGTAATCTTTCGATCGAGGTCAACTTAGACGGACTGGCACTTCACGCAGCGGACACACCTTAATACGAGTGATAAGCTTGGAGAGGACCTTGCGATTTTGAGTTTGTCTCATAGCTTGCACGACCTTCGGAACATCCTTCTCCGTGATCGGCTTCAACGTTGGCTGGATATACGAACATCGGCCACTGCGCCTGAATAATGAAAGTTTTGATGCTCACCATGAAGTCAGGATCATCAATCTTCTTCCCTTTCTTCTTCTTAGTTCCTTTGATTTCCATTATTTCTGCCTCATCCGTGATACCAAGTGCTGCACCATAAGTCAGATTCTGAATAATGGATGAAATGTACGTGGCAAACCGTCAAGGTATAGATCATCCATGGTAGCAACATCTGTCTGAGTTTTTCCTCCGATATAGCCAACGCAATTAGGTTCACCGCAATGACAAATTTGTGCTTGATGACTACGAGATAGTGAGCTCACAGCGTTCGGTAGAGAGGTCGAAACGTACCCATAACGATCGACATTGTAGTTGAATGTCAGCTCTTCGTGCTTCTGAATATCGCGCTTGGCAAAGATACCCATTCTAACGTGCTGATCTATGGTCCACCTGGCCACGTAGCAATTGGGCCTGCAGCTGTGATTTGCGAAACGACCAAGTCCTCCACTTTTCGTCGCATCGATGAACTTGATTCCACAAAATTGAGTTGAGGTAACATACAGATATAGGGTGACTGCATACCTCGTCTTTCTGCAACATCATAAAGTAGAAGTGCTGGATTCCCTCTGATGCATATTCTCGCATTCGCTTTTTGAACGAGGCCGGATTCACAACGTCGCCTACATACTCATAGATAAATGCGTCCCTGTTTGGGGTATAAGTGGCTATGATACAAGGGAAAACGGGGGTAAAACACGCACTTTCGTAGGCTGGTCTCAGCCCTTAACCCAAATCCCTTTTTCTCCGTCAGAACGATTTCAATATTGGAATATTCACGTTGTTGAAATCTGAGGACCATCGATAAAAACGAGCTCGAGATGTAGCCAATGCTGTGCTCACCGTTGGTTTCGACAATGGGTTCCACAACGGCAGTCATCAGGAAGGCATTCTACTTGGGTTAGTCGGTTTATACAGTCGGAATCGAGCCCACAAGCTAGATCTGGGTCATCAAGTCCTAGTTGAAGGTAAAAAAGACGAGGCACAAGTCAACGCATCGCCCATGTAACGAGGGGAGGCAGTAGGAATAGCACAAAAACTGACTCGGGTCAAAAATACAATCGCACGTCATGCTCTCTAATGCCTCTCTAGAGCGTCCCAGTGTTTTGAATTGATAGTTATTCTGAGTAATCTCATTAAACGTTGCTAGAGCCTCATCTCTTGCTACCGGAAGGTCACCGATCAGTTGCACAGCTGCCGCCTGAGCTTTCTTTGAGACAACTGTTGCGGGAGTTGAAGGCGGTGGTGTAGATGACATGGACACTGTTCCATCTGTAGTTGAAGGTGGAGGAGTTGGTGAGGGCGAAGGTTTCATGTTTTGTGGTGAGACGTTATTGTCATTCGATTTTGGCAACGCCGGCGGCGAAAGCGGACGTTGAGTCTTCGGCTCCAGCTTCACATCCATGGCATGGAAAGAGAATGGCGATAGAGGGCCCTCTGCTACGATGCCTGGTTCCTCTACCTTTATATGGTTTGCCATGTCTCGTGGTGGTGGGGGCAATGAAAAACTGGCAGCATGCTGCGTGGTCCCAGTTGGCCGGAGTGATGGGGTCTTCCGCTCCTCTTGCTTTACACCTAAACGAAACGACATGCCTAGCATGATTAGCCCAATAGCGGGTAGTTATGCTACCAGCAACGTCTCAATGTTTAATAAGACAAAAGTCCCGGTTTTGTGCGACTGGGCACAGCAATTTGGCAGCGATTCTACAATTTTAGACTTGAGCAAAGACAAATTCAAGGAAAATAACGAGCTTAGGAACTTGAGAAGGGGGCTATAAGTTTGAGGATAATTGTTAAGTGTGGTGGTTGCTAGTTACAGACATGAGAGCCATCCAAGAAATTGACTCCAGCTCTTAATCCCGTTCAAGCTTGACATAGACAATCAGCTCAAACATTCTACACCATGTCTAAAAAGCGCAAGCATAGTTCTACACTTTCTGAAGGCGTTGTTTTCAATCTTTCGGCGCCTAATCCAAGTCAGACTGGGCCAATGCTTGGTGCGTTGCGACAAGTAGTTCCTGAAGCCTGATGACAAACTTGTTTTCCTTCTAGTAAGCTACCCAAGTATTCAAGCGCCACTATCGACAGCCTTCCGATGCTACGCAACTAAAAGAGCTAAGGTCCATGAAGGTCAGGCGCAGAACACCGAAAAAGATATTTTACTCGTGGGCGAAACAGAAGAGGTTGAATTTATATCTAACAAGGCAGAGACACAACTAGTAGCATACTCCGGATGTCGGTAAGCATATCTCAAATCCAACGATGCGTGCTCTGTACAAATGATTACTGTTGCCAGATATCTCATAGCGGTCCACAACCGACGCAGCTCAAAACTGAGCATTTTGCCGACACCAAAAATTCCCTTTATCCTTTCAAGGACCGTAAAAGCCTTGAAGAATATCACCCCATCTGAACCCACCATACAACAATATACGCAAGCTAGAGCTTCCCTGGGCGAAGCATTCGGAACTAAAAAAGCTAAAGCGAGCATCCAAGCTAGAGAACGCAACCGTGTAGATGTTGACGCCATGAAAGGAGTCATGGGCCATCTCCAACAGGGCATTGACGCCGGTGCTGCTGGGCTTATGACTGCTGGTGTGTAGTAACTTTTTCAATGACGACACCCACAGTTGTTTCACATCCATCTCAGAGCAAGCCAAAGATGCTGCAGATCAGAATAGACTCATACCACCGTTTGATACAACCGCCAAGGATCCAGATGGTGTGTATCCTCTTCATGGCATCATTCCGGAGATAGAGTGGAAGGCACTTTCCGTAAGCCAATTCAACCAGGCCGAATCTCCTGACGAGCGGAATGCTTTGCTATATTGGAACAAATCAGAATGGCTAAAGTCCCACCTGGAAGCAAAATCACAAGAACCCCAAACCAGCAAGAAGAAGAAAAGAGATCTGTACGTTCCTTTCCCCAGCCTTACAGTCTCACTTGTTGAAGTTTTTGTTAGGAAAATTCTTTTGTACATATCTGCATTGTTGAGGTTTCGACAAGCCATAGGATTCAACGGCTCTAGTAAGGACGAATTGGTCGAAAAACTATCCAAACTACCCGGAGTCGTCGTAGACGGCCTTCTATCGAGGTTCAGCGAAACATCCCGTGGATCAAACATGTAATTAGCCCTTTATCAGATTGAATGCAGGCCCTCTGTTAACGTACGATCGACGTAGCCACAAATTTACATCTGCCACTCAAACGAAACTCTTAACATTTGCCTTCTCGTTGTGTTTAAAACTGGACAACTTTGCAACGGACACAAAGTTGATCGCCCACGATATAGGCAAATCTGTGAGAGAGTATGTTGTTCTGTATATTTATCTCGTTCCGATATTCAAAAAAAAATTCCGACCAGCATCAACACGTTGTTCAGGTCCCTTGGTGAGAGATGCCACTTTACTTCCATGCATGCCCTGACTCTCCTTCGGCAGGGTGCAAAATTAGTACTCTGAACGAACAGGAGCGCGTGAAGCTGGGATTATCAGACTCAAGTGCTAAATTACAAAGAGCAGTCCTGAAGGCTCCTGTGGTTTTCCCGAAGCCTAAAGTACGGAGAACGTAAATTTTGTCCGTCATCACTTTAAAACATCCTAAACACTGAGAGATGCAATGGGAGAATGGAAGATATGGAAACATGAACAAAATCGTGTAAGTAAAGGATTATCTCAAGACCCAATGAAATAACATGATTGTCATGCGGAAGTGAATGGAGTACCCAAATGTCCGATGCCGAGGATAGAGTGCAATCTCGCAGCAGTCCAGCCATCCCTCGATATGAACCATGTCTCAATTGGTATAAACCTCGCGTTAAGCAAGAGTCTCTAACCGCGGAATCAAAACGTGTAAACTCGGGCAGTGGTTGATGTCATGGAAATTGGGGCCTAATCATGAGCGTCGCTTCCACGCGAGAAATGGGGTACAAAAGTCCTCCAACCTTCTCAAAAGGTCTACAGGAGGAAATAAAAGGGTCTACACATCAGCAAACATACACATACTCGACGTATTGCGCGTGAGGTGACGACTCACAGGTGAGGCAAGCTGAAAGTGGCTTTGTCAGCCATGGGCAGATGGCATCAAGGTATCCGAAACGTCGAACGCGAAGGACCATGGGACAGTTCTGGGGTTGTTCGCAAAAAACGAGGCATTCGGAGCACCAAGAGCGATGGAAGGCGTCGTCCATGAGGGACATGGGATGGTCGGGGTCGCGATCGTTGGGGCACCCGCAACGGATGAGAAAATGGTTATCAGCCTGGGCACATTTGCAGAAAAGGCAGCCGGTCATGGTTGTGTGGGGTTCGGTTGTTGGATGTAACAGGTAGCGAGGGCGAATTGGGTGAAAGCGGGATAGGAACGCGTTTAGCCTTTATAACGTATGAAGGTGTGTGTCAGGGCACACACTCAATGACGCTGAGCCATTATTCTCTCGTGTTCGTCACCAAGGCGAAAATGAAATAGTGTATTATGGGGCGTGCCACTGCCTGCTGCTGGTTGCCTGAATCAGAGCATGTTTGACAAACAGATGGATTGCACAGAAAGATGCAGCACAGAGTTTTTTCAATTGATTACCGGTTTAGGAGTATGAATTCACCGATACTGCTAGTGGCATTCCCTGGCAAGTTCTGAAACTGAACTTGACGGTAATTAGAAAAGTACTTTCGACAAGTACGGAGAATTTTTCAGAGCTGTGAAGTTAAAGTTCGCCGCATTGCCGTCGTGGTTATTGAGGATGGATGTACACCCTCGGGCTTCTTGACCATGCAGCAAGAGGAAAGAGGAATCGAGATGACCACAAGACTGTTCCGACTATCTGGTGTGACAAAACACGTTACGCGATGTGACCCCGTCAATTTTCATTCCGCGACGCTCTCCTGTTCGGACTGTGCCAGGTTCCATACTCAAATTTACACCTTTGGGGCCTCCAATTCGGACTGAACCGCGCTCGTGTTTTCTCTTACTGATATATATACGTCAGGCATTTGACGTGGCGTCCGACATATCGCATTATTTTGTTCGTTTGCTGTGAGTTCGCCGTTTCCAGAAAGTATTCTGACAGTGTTGGCTGAAGCTTCCTGCACTTGATAACATTACGCGAGGACCGCGGCTAGTCAACCACATTCCTCGAGGCCTGGGCTTATCATAGCGTCTCGCCTCTCGTAGATCCGTAAAGTGGAACGCTTTCGACGCTGCCCAGACTTGCCGTAAAGACTTTATCGTGGACTGCTCGAATTAATTCCCGCTTTTTGTTCTGACATTCTCGTTAGTTTCGTCACTACCTTTTAGTCCTAACTGCGCCTCCGGGAATATGTCCACCAATCAGATACCTTCCCTCGAAATGAACACCTTCTTTTTATGTATACGTAAATCCTTTGAATACATGAAAGCCGTAAGTATATTAACAGGTTATGCCCTGGATCCAGGAAAAGTAGATATTTTTATTCCTTTCAGGTTTTGGATCCCCTCTCCTGGAAAAGGTGTTCGGCTCTTTAAAACTGAATTTATCCTCTTGTGTTCCGGCGAGTGCTCGAAATTGCGTCGACGCATTGCAACATCGTTACATATGAGAAACGTGCGACCCACCTTTCCGTCATCTTTTTCTTCCATTTTTTTTAGCTCTTGTAAAGAGCCGATTTCGGTATCTGAGTCGTGCCGGTTGAATTGCATTCTTGTTGCGGGAGGCAACACCCATCGTCAAATAAGATATTTTTTGGGGAAAAGGCGAGGACTTGGCATATCATTCTGCCGCTCAGCCTCGTGCAATTCAGGGTTGAGACAGCGATGATGATACCATCTGAGGGTTGTACGATCGATGCATTCTCTAATATCCGTTTGCGATCAAGGTGGGCGAGTTTTGCACCCACTGCTGCCCCTTTCCCTCCGAGGACAAGCCCTAAAGGAGGATACCAGCAGCTTAGAAATAAAAACCCAAATTTCACCATCAAATGTTCGGACCCTGTTCCTTGCGAGTGTGGTAACGACTTGTCTTATCATTTGCTTGAGGCCAGCTTCAACTCAGCGAACCCCGTTATGACCACCCATTCTCCATTTTGCCTGATTTACTGAATTTGCGGGTCTATGCGCGCGTTGTGAACGCTATAACCCTGTCATTTGAGACCTGAGCGATCAATGCCCTTGTTAGAAAATTTGGAGGGTTTACGTGTTGCAGCCCACGCAGCAACTAAGTTCTGTGCTTGTGTTCCACAAAATTTGGGGTTTTTAATGTTTCCCAGCTATGACTTCTTCCTGGCTGCGCTGAAAGGAGGATTTTCGCAGAGGGAAGTAGCGCAATTCGTCACACTAGGGCTAGGGCCACGATAGTACTTGATGTCTAAACGCCGCTGCTCCTTGTTTGTCACTGACCTGAAGGAACAAACGGTGAGAACAATTTAATAACTACACACCGACCCGGGCACATTGATTGTGAAACCCTAAAAAAACGGAATGAAGAAGTTTTACATGCGAGTGGGGGGGCCTGTGGGGATGACATCTAAACGGGACTTGGGATGTCCGAAACCGTGATGTAATAGCACGTTGTAAACGGGCATAACGACGGAGATGGAGGGAGGATAAATGACGCGTGAAGAAGATGAATGCCCTATTACTAAGTTGGGGTTGTGGGGCGCTTTCAAAAGGCTGCGGGTTCGTGATTTTGGCAGGCTCGAACATGATTATTTCACACGGAACTGACGAACGTTCACAACGACATGAGGAAATCATTTCGCAAAGCGGTCAATGTAGGTATCTCGATTGGCGACATCCACTGGCATGATCGCCCGCGACGGATGGGTCATTGGGATAACTGATGTAAGGGTGACCTGTAATCAAAGTGGACTGATTAGTAGGAGAATGGAACACCAAGATGCATGCTTGATTGTAGAAGCCTAGAGGGTGATGGCGAGAAGCCAGCTATCTGGGAAGGGAAAAATCGTAGAGTCACGCCACCTACAAACGGTAGCACCGTTGATGGAACCACGCGAACCCGAGATGGCGTAACACATGTGCAAGACATGCCCGCACATCCCTTGTTCATGGGCCCCAATTCAGCGGCGAGTGGAGCGAGAATAGACACCTCGGCGCAGTGCTTCGCCTGCTGGTAAGGGGGAATCGCTCGAACATAGCGTACTCAACGGACCAAAAATGACTGATAGTAAGCCTTTCTTGTACGAGCAACCTCCGTCATCCTTCACATGAACACGGCGTGCTTTTAACCCTGAAATGACGACAAACTGGAGGCATAATTTGCTAGTTTTGAGGAGTGGCCACGGGTCAGCGATCACTCCAGACTCGTGAACATTTGAAACTTACCGAACTCTGGGAACACAGTTGTCCTCTCAATTAAACTTCGTCACAACCTGTCCGATTACTTAAAAGAATATCTGGCCAAACGTAGCGAACTCACTAGATCATTGGCGCTAGAGGTCGAGAGCTCCTATTGTTGCGTATTGGCGGGGGATTTGAACTTGAAGCGTCATTTCTTGTGCATGACTGTGAATCCGTGATCTGTAGACTCTGTCCCTGGTTTTAGCGTTGTTGAGTCATCAGAGGATCTACAAGTCGCTAGCTAGATCATGTGAAACATTCTTTCTGTCGTGTTAGCCGCTCGTAGCGGAAGCGTCAGAGTATTTCGACGGTGAAGTTCCCTTTGGAATATGACCTTGACTTGATGCAATAACTTGCGATCAAGAGCAAAAAAAACAGTCCAAGGTCCGATTGATATCTCTGAAATTAAATTAATTAAGTGATGAATGATACAACGTGTGGCTCTGACGAGGGTCCGAAACACCAACACAGGTACAAGCGCTCGGGCCCTCGGCAGACTAATGATAGGCGTAGAGCTGAGGTCGCTCAAAGTTACCTCCATGATTAAAGGGGCTAGAATGGAGGGTGAAATGGCGCCTTCACTGTATTTTTAATTCTCTTCGTATAAGGATGGGATCGAAGGCTCAGATTGTCACTTGAGAAAATAGAAAAATTCAGCTATTGCAGATCATCGAAGCTCCTACTTCTAGCCTCAATAGCCTGAGTGTCAGGGATGCAGATGTAATGAGAGGGTTTCTTGGATCAATACGCATAGAATCAACTGACACATGAGAGATCGACAAATAAGGCTGAAGAGAGTTTGGAACTCAGTTATTAGCTATTAAGAGCAAGACTCTGGTAAATCACCGAAGTGTAAACATTCCTATTTGGAAGTGAAATGCCTGCTCATATGAGGTTCAGGGGGTGTTAAGCCTCGTTCTCGAGAAAGAATAAATGACAGGACAGCTGAGTGCTACTGATCGTTGAGCTTGAAGTGATCAGGGTCGGAACAAGGTCCGTCCTCAACATCGCACCTTATCAATGCCTTGAAGGTACTAACGATGGGTGATGCCAGCCGTTTAGTTCGTCCAGTTGTCGAGTGCTGTTGGTCAATATATTTGGTACTTGGTCACCCCAAAAAGCTAGCGTTGACCCTGAAACAGTTCTGAATGATGAGTTGGGTAGGCTGTGAGGCAACTGATCTCGTACTAATTTTTCCACGTGCTATTGAAGAGATGGATAAACATAACCAAACAAGACCCTCCTCTCGTTTGCTTGCTCGACGCTGACAACGACAGCAACGCCATAACTCCGACACCTTAGAGGCAACTTCAAAGCCAGGCATTTCGCGTAGGCGTTACAAGGCAACCTATAACGGTTCTCGAAGCTGGATTCATCGCGCCCGTCGGTCTTTGTTTGGCCTTTGCTACAGCAGCTGTGATATTTTCGCCCTATATTGGTGTCTCTGATGCGGTCGTGGTTTAGTTTCTCATAGAATTATGGCCAGCAGTGCGTTTTCTACGACAAACTCAAATTCGAAATCCTCTCGTTTCTCCACCAGCTTGAAAGCGTTTAAGTTCTCATCAAAGGATAAGGAGCCCAAGCCACCACCACCACCACCGAAAGATATATACTATCTTAAGAATAACAGATCTCTTGCCTCTCTTTCACCCGATACATATTCAATACCCAACTCTCCACTTACGCCTCAGTCACCGCAACGTTCGCTCCGACCTTCACCCGAAAACATGAACCAATCATCCATCTCGCTTGTCTCTTCAGCTGCATCTGCACGATCATTCTCACCGGCAGGCGCCAGTGTCTACCCGGCGCCATCTCAACCACTAAAAAAGCCCTCCAAAGGAAGTGGGTTTTTCAAGTTCACAAGGCGCAGCCCGAAACCTCTCTCATCAAAAAGTCCGGAACTTTCGGGATCTATGCGGCAAGCTGCTATAGAAGATGATAATATTTCTTTACCATGGAATTTCCAGGCAAGGACCAACCTTTCGTGCTTAAGCGTATATCTGACTGTCATTCTAGCATAATATCCATGTTGATGAAGGGTAAGCTTCACATGGGATGTCCAATTCATCTACTGCTTGGACTTATTACTATTTTCAGCTTTACAGGGCTTCCACCTTCATGGACGACATCCCTTGCTAAGGCTGGCTTCACGGAGGAGGAAATCATTGATATTCAGAACCGGCGGAGACTTGGCACGAATTCTCCTGCATCTCAGTCACTTTTAAACGATCGTCCTGCGTCCCCCGCATATTCTCTGTCACCTCCAATACTTACTCATCCAGTCCCTCGTTCAACATCGCTTCCGCGCCTACAATCTGAACCCTCCATTAGGGGCGCGGAATCTGGCACATCGCTACCCTTACCTCCTGCCCCCATCGGCATTGCACCAACCTCCGACGCCTACAATCGATCGCTGCCTTCACGCCAAATTTCCCCTGACCAACCATCCGTTCACCGTCACCACCCATCCCCATCTCTAAACTCTCTTTCTAACTCGATATCTAACTCGGTCGAATCGCATGTAACTACTGCCAGCGGCGGCAGTCTCGCTCACGGCACAGCTATGAACCCAGTTCGCCCGATCTCACCTTCTGGCTCAAGGGAGATGACCGAGCCAAGTACCCCACCTAGACGTTTATATCATATTACTAACGAACCGCCCATTAACTCTCCACCACCGTCGTATACCAATTACAATGGGCTGACTGATGGTAATGAGAACGGCTACCCATGTGACGAGAAACAGAAGAATGGTCGATCTTCAATAGATGTCAACTCGACACCGCGGTCGCGCTCCGCCGTGGCCCCTTCGTCGTCTGCTGCAACGCCACAGACGACACCTTCAAGGAGCCAGCCTATCCGAACGCGTCTTGAATCTGCTCATGACCGCTCAGCTTCCTCATCGAGCTCAGGGAGTCAATCAATGCATCGTGTTGCTGTCAGTTCTCCAGTGGACAATTTAAAACGTCTAACCGCGCTTCCTCCTCGTCTATCCTTGCATACCTCGACAGCAAGCGCTGATCTAACATCTTGGGGGGAAGCTCTATTATCAGGTATTTCGAGCGCAAGCGCGGATCGAACCCCAAATACATCTGTCTTTGCAACAGCACAAGACACTGGTACATTGGATACTTTGAATGAACTGACCAATCCCGATACGTTTCCGTCTACAAACTCAGCCTACTATTCCCGCGTAGAAGCAGTAGAGGCTGCAAAGCGCCACTCCCCGTCGTCACACAAAACGAAAGATCGGCCGAAAAAGCAGCCCGCCCCAGCACTCTTGTCTCTTGATGCGAGCAGCATCGACGACGGCCCTCGTTCCGCTTTCGATTCGGACGACGATGAGGCCGTTCCTCCGTCGTCATTCGTCGAACCAGCCTCGACTGCGAGATACGATCCTGCTACTCCATCATGGGACGACCCGGAACTTCCTCAAAAATCTGCAAGCTTGCAGTCGGATACGGTATCGCCCCTTTGGAATGGCGTAGTGGCTGAGGATGAGCCTCCACCGGAACACTTAAGCGCGGCTTTGAGTGAGACGTTTTCGCCAACAATTCCTTTCAGCCCACCAGATGACCGACGTGGTGCAGAAGTTGTCAAGGGCTTGCCTCTGGAAAACGATGCTAGTCTGTTAAGAGCGGAAGAGGAGGGCAGAGGTCACGGATCCCACAGAGATTCGAGTAGAAGCAGTACATCCACTGTTATGGCTCTGGAGCCCGCGACGATAGTGCGACACGTCTCGATCATAAGAAGAGCCGGGGCATATGTTGTTGACAAGTCGGGTCCTCCCGGCGGTACCAAGGAAGCGGAGAGGGATGTGACCAGCAAAGGGCTGGTCGCGGCTCAGTCGTCGCCAACCAGGATCTCGGCGACTAGTGACTCGAGGCAGCCGCCATCACCCCTGAGTTCAACCTTTGGGAGTGAGGAAGGTTCGCCATCTGGGTCTGGATCATCCAGTTCATTATCACAGGAGCAAGAGACGCCGACGACAGAACCTGGACTTGATTCATCGCTGATGTATTACCTCGACTCGACGGCATCGCCCGATCCATCCAAGTTGGCTTTCCACCCACACGTGCGTCACATGATATCAACCACAGACACGTTTGGTGGGATTAAGGCGCACGAGGAGTATGAGGACGATCAAGATTCCATTGTTGAGTTAGATGCAACAATAGGCCCTCCAATACAACGGCCAAAAATAGTAATCAGCGATGAACCGCCTTCTTTCAGCCCCACGCCTGCCGTGTCATCAGGCTTGACTCCTTTGTCACCATTTCAACGCTATCGTGGCTGGCTTTCGGCAGTTGTTGCACCTTTAGAGCAATTCATCGATGACGCTATCGATCCTCGTAATTTTTATCTGGATCTGCAAGAAATTGCCGAGGGCGAAAGTGGATCGGTTTTCGCTGCTCGGCTTGCAGACACAAATATCCATAGACTGAAGCTACCAGCTCACGTCAAAGAGCATGATAGCGACGACCTTGCACAAGGGCTCACGACAGTTGTTGCCATCAAAAGTGTAGCAATACTACCATCAGGCTCACCAAAGCTCAAAGACTTGGAAAGAGAGCTTACACTGATGAAAGGTCTATGGCATGACAATGTGTTATCAATGGATGCAGTGTATGTGGACTTGGTAGAAGATACTCTATGGATTCGAATGGAGCTCATGGAACGGAGTCTGGCTGATATTATTGGGTTAGTTCCTCAAGGGCTCGTCATGCAGGATAGGACGATTGCTAGATTCGCTAGTGATGTACGTGTACAAGTTGACTGTAGATGGATCGCGCTAATCCGGTCTCTTCACAGGTACTGCAGGCGTTGGAATTCTTACAAGGCCATCTAATTGCCCATCGTGATGTGCGTTCGGACAATCTACTTGTCAACAGCCAAGGGTTTCTGAAACTTGGTTCGTTCTTTCTCTCCTACTTGGTAAACCTCTGACTGTGGACTATAGCTGATTTTTCCACCGCGGTCCGAGTTGATCGACAATCGCCGTTACGTTCAGATCTCGTCGGCGTGGCCTACTGGCAGGTTCGTAGTGACTCCTATCATTCCTTCTTTGACGATAACCTATCTCTCTAGGCCCCTGAAATAAGATCGTAAGTCATCCCCTGTATTGGGCAATCATCGTAATCGTTGACTCTTTACTAAGGCCCCCCTACGATGCACTCAAAGTCGACGTTTGGTCTTTGGGAGCTACTGTCTGGGAAATGGCTGAAGCTGAACCACCATTCTCTGTAACACAACAGTTCGGCGACTCCTGGCCATCGTTAAGCAAACCGCAACTTTACTCACCCGCCTACCACGATTTCTTGCGTGTGTGCTCAGAACCTCCTCTGACTCGACCTTCACCTACCGAGCTGGCCAAGGTGGGGATATTTTTCACCCTTGAAACACTTTCTTACTTTCCCCCCACATCAGCATCCCTTCATCAGGAACGCCTGTGGCCGACTTGTAATTATTCAACTCATTTCTCAATGCATGGCTCTAGAACAGGCCCTCCTAGAGGGAGATGCCAGTCGCGAGTCCGCTTCGGAGTGATATCCCAGCATTAATTTTATCAGCTCACATTACTACTATCTATATATCTTATCTCACAGACCATTTATGTTTCCTGCCACGCTTTCTACTGCATCCTTCAATTTAAAGGACTCTCTTACGACCATATCATTTTCATCTTCGGTACATTCTGCAATGAAAGTCGCGACCTCAGTCGCGAATCCTGTATTTATACGTCAGAACGATTATGGTCTCCAGAATGCAGTAACATTTACCAAGGAGTTTGCCTCCATGTTCTACCCATAACCTCTCTGAGCACGATAGAGCAAACAGGCGGAGTCGGACATCTTCTGCACGAGTGTGCATAAGGATATCAAGGTTGATACTTTTGAGGAGCATATCATCTGCTACACTGTCTACCAAAGCAAGTAGGCAATCTTGGAGAGATATTTTTACTTCTTGAGTGTTGAACGAGACACAAATCGATAGTTGCTGCACCAATGGGGGAGTTATCTGCCTTAGTCTGTCGTCTCTCCAAAATACTACACCAAGTTAGAAGTAGCCAGACACAACTTGGAACACACTCACCTCCGTCATCATAGCTCAAACTTTTGGTAAGCGTCTCGATCACCCCAGCCCATAGGAGTTGATCATGACGTATACCAGAGCCAAAGGTCTGAAGAATTTCTACCAAGGGTGCTACCATGAAGGACATGTATGGTGTCATCAAACCCTATTCAAAGTCATCTTAGAATCCTGACATCGAGACAGTACGCAAAAATTACCTTGAAGAAATCTAGCAATGAGATATAGACATGACAAAAGCTGGTTTTCCGCGCATCATCATCTGTTGAAACTTCATTCGGACTATCGTTCGCGAAAGCCCAGTCATATAGCCGACGAAACAGTGGTCGGAATGAGGCCTCATTCAAGTTCACGACTAATGATTGAAAAGCGGCTATCACTTTAGCTTCCACCTAAGAAGTAAGTCAGTTCCGCTTCATTCCTGTAACTACCCAATAGATCGATACCTCTAGTCCTGGGTCCTTGGAAAGCTCAAGAGATTCCAAGAAAACTTTGAAAACGGGACGTAAATGCTCCAGTACGTCTGAACGAGCTGCACCACGTAATGAACGTGACAAGATATCAAAATAAGGCAGTAAACGTTCCTTGAGAAGCATCAGACACGCATGAGAATCAGTGGTGATTAATCATACTTTTTGTGGATCCACTGTTAAGGTCGGCCATAGCTCGAATAGCGCGGGAAGGAGAGCATTTGCAGGACCACGCTTCGTCATTGTTTTCATCAGATTCAACATGGTAGATGACGAGGGCTTTGATGCTGAAGCATAAGTGTCAACATAAAGAATGACCACTTGTGTGATTTCTTCAACTCCCCAAAACGCTGGAATGGATGAGAGGAGACTGTGTAGAACATCGATAGCGCCCGTGGTCACGGCTAAATTTGCCTAAGAGAGTGATATTTCAGCCCAAGATAATCACGTACAGCTCGGGTCTTCGCGAATGATAGCAACACATTGTGATACTATTTCACGGAAGTGAGGAATGATCCGGGGTCCAATTCTAGCTCTGATGATGGTATTATTGAAGAAGCAATGAAAAGGAGCACCGCACGCACGGGAGACATGAAAGCGTTGAAATCGCAGTGGCTGTGGCAATACGTCTTTGTATGTATGATATGATGGAGGGTATAACTTCCGTAATAGGCGTCAGTTCTCCTGGACACAAGGTCAGGCTAATCGATCTCAAAGCCCCAAATGATGCTAGTGCAAGGCTTTCGTCTATCTTAGACAACAAAAGGTTCTTGATAACAGTGATAATCTTGACAACGGCAGCAGCAACGGCTACTCGCGCCTTGCTCGACACTTGTACAAGTCGGTCCCTGAGCAGATCCAATGCACCAACCTGAATCTTACGATATCGTCAGAAACATTTCAATCGTATGTAGGCATTTTGCCTCTTACCTGCTTATCACCCGACTCCAACATAGAAAGTATTCCATTGATAAAGTCGGAAGCTGACATGACACTCAGCGCCTTATTGAGACATGCCTGAGCAGTTTGGCATATATCGTCGGTTTTTTCGTAACTGCTTGTTCCATCTAGAGGTGTCGAAAGCGCAATGAGAGTAGAAACCAACTCCTTCAGCCCTTCTGATGTTGAGCCAAAAGTTGATGGCTTTAGAGCGCACTCGACAAAAAGGACAAGAGCCTGGGCACGACGTCGAAAGTTGACTGGAAATGCGGGGCTAGGCTCCTCATCACTGGATGTGAGCCAGTTTTAGACCGAACCACCAGGAGTAATCAGGGCGACTTACGTCGAGACTTCCAGAAACGTAAGCGCAGTGGCATTGGGGTTGAATTGGCGATCTACAAGACGTTTACTTTCTTGCAGAATATTCGCGAGGGTCTAGCTACCAGCGTAAGAAAGGTGCACAGAGTGATGGTTTTAACGTACGTTGATTTGTAATGAGGGCTCGCAGTGCTGCAAGACAGAAACAGGAAGAGCGAAGGAATTCTGGATCTCTTCAGTACTCCGCTTCAGCGCTCGATTCGAGACCTTCTCTACAAATAGCATACAGACAGGGGACAAGAATTCACCCGGTCCTAGTACATCAACTAGATGTACGAAAAAGCTAAAGAAGATTGAGTTGATTGGTTGAATAAAATCAAAGAGGTGCCTACTTTGTACGGCGATGACGAGGAATGTGGTTGGCTGCGTCAGTGAACACTCTAAGGAAGCTCTTCGCTGCAATGTATAGATCGAGTGGTTGGCTGTGCAGGCTTTTGAGCGATGACGCCATCACAGGAACGATACTATCAATCGTCTAACAATCGATGTTGAAATCAATAATGGGCCTCAAGAAAAACAACCTACTCGTTGCATGACCTTGAAACTGTATGCATCATCTCTATGGAAGATGTTTGAGCCCATGAAGGTAAATATCGGCATCGCGTGATGAAGAACAGATTCTGGCACTAGATTTGCTAGGTTGGCCAACAGGAGCAGAGCTTGGTGGAAGGTCTGGGGATTGTCGGCAACTTTCAATGATAATTGAGTCAATCGCAGTCTACAGGATGGCAGTATACGTACCACGAATCACGTCAACAAGTACATCCAGCCTAACCACGCTGGGCGAAACATTGGGAATTTCCTAGAAACATTTTAAAACAGTGGCCCCAAAAACTTAACACCAAATTTACCGTTACTTCGTTTGCCGCATTTTCCACGGCAGACATCAGCAGTTGTTCTATGTAACTAAGGTCTGCTTGTGAAGAGGATACTGACTGTACTACTCGACTGAGTGCTTCAAGCAGATGGGAAACAAGATCAAGAGAGCCAGGTAATGAACGCGCCCCAAGAATCTCAGCAAAGGTACTAAGATGTAGTAGCGTGTTCTCAGGAGTACTGTTTAGAGCGGGTAAGAAAGTTGCCAAAACCGCAGGAAATGCTCACGTACTGGATCATTTTCGCGCGTTTGGCGATGCGTGGGCTACTGGCACTGTGGGCTGGTAGTAGGGAATCCAGTATGCGAGTGATCAAAGGTACGTCTTGGAGGAGAGAACTAAGAAGTTGCTTGCAACTTAGAGACTATGGTGTCATTAGAAAAGTTAACAAGCGAATGTTTTGAGCGTTCATCGAAATCTTACGGTATCTGTATCGTTAGCGCTAAGATCTAAGAACAGCTCACATAGTGCGACCTTACGCTCGAAACTTAACGCGGCAAACAGCCCATCCTCCAAAGCTCTTGAAAGGTTGCTCCGTGAACCCTGGGTGGAACCTGTCAAGTATTAGCATGAAGCGCGGGAGGTATACGCTAATGCCGACCTGAGGAGTATGCAATGCGGATAAGGGAAATGAAAACATCCCATAACGGTTCTTGCCCGTCATTGAGAACTGTAGCAACCGAAAGATCAAAACACGCCATGACAAGTTCTATGAACTCCTGCGAAGTCTTCGTGGGGTTATTTTGTGCTGACAGAACTAGGGAATTAATGGTGGGTAGCAAAGTTGTTGCCTTCGCACTATTGGAGGTCAGCTCGATGCTTTTGAGTAAGGTGGCTTGAGCTGCAGTAAATGCTATGAGATTGATATGAGAAACGAGGAAGCACAGAAGGTGACGCCTATATCTAGAAAACGTGTCAGTTGCAGCTATCAGGGCAGAAAAAGTTATATACTGAGAGTCGCGCTTCTTATCCACCCTATCCATATTCAGGTGCTGTTGATGGAATATCCTGAGATAATTCGGGTCGTGAGTGAGGTGATCCCTATGTCGAACGAGGTCATCGATGTATCTCCTCAGATCATCACGTTCCAAGTACTGGAGCTCATCTAATATCTCGGTGAGATACTCGAGCGATAAAAGAAGTTGGGAACTTACTTTTATTCATTCCATGCATTCCATAGATGGTATCAAATCCATATATCGAGGTAAATTGTCGGTCTGTCAGCTGATATAAATGATATATACACTTCATGGTGACTGTCCGTTGATTGACATTATGACTTTGCAGTGCCACGAGCAAGGAAGGTAAAATCGTTTGGAAGTCTACTCCATCGTCCCCCAATACGCAAGCCTGTAAAAATGCGGAGGCATGATGTAAGGCCGTAATTTGGAGTTCGCTTTGCTCAACACTTTCTGCGGGCACGATCCAGATACCAGCCAAAAACGCCAGAGTGTCCTTTCCCACACCTTCAAAGAGGGACTGAAGCACTTTGATTGTGAAATGAGGAGTGGAGCCTGAAACGTTCGCTAGCACATAAATCTTGCGGTTCAATTGGATATATCTGGCGCCTTGATCGCTCATCTAGAGAAGATATTTAACTGGGAAGTTCATGCAAACAAAGAGTCAAATTTCACCTGAGATGGCTCGCCCATCCAGTTCAAAACAGTATCATCAGGCCGCGGGATAGAGGGTACCGCTGCAATAATAGCAAGCTGTAACATTTGAAGGGTGCTCCTACTGCTTGGTTTTGTCACGACCGCCTTTGCAAGGGCTGCGTCGTACTGAAGCACATTTTTTAGATGATATCATCAAGATCGATCCTCGAAAGGCTATACCTGGAGAGAGACGCCCTGAGGTTGGTCCTCAAGTCTACCGAGCTCTTTTGGATCACCAGCCATAATTTCGTCAACCACTCGATTTGCAACTTCTATTTGATCGACTCGGGGCAACTGAGCTAACAAGGCGCGCACAATGAGATACCCCAGTATCTTGGCGTGCGAATTTGCATCTGATAGTCTTGAAGTAAGTGTGTCTATGTGAGTGAAGTAATCCTCCGATTGCGCAATGTTACCTGGAAAAGGAGATAAGTTCCTAGGATGCAACGAACTGACTAAAACTAACGAGCAATCTGAGAAGCAATGAAGGTATTCAGATTAGCCATCTTTGCAACACCCCCTGATAAGTCCTTCCCCTCGGGACCAGTGACAATTGGTGTACATCCAGCGAGCCACTTGTGAAAACTGTTCACACCCTGAGATGTGATTATCTCCCAAACTGCCTCTGCAGTATGCTGTCTTCCTTTCGAAAAAAGAAGGAAGGGAAATATGATACGTTGAAAGACGCTGTCCTGATGTGATGGGTTAACCGGGTACCAGTGAATAAGTAAGAACTTGAAATGAGCTCGGAGCAAGCTGCGTTTAGGTTTTGCACCAGGGGCGAAAAGGAGGCTCTCCAAATTGGTGATATAAGTCGGCACATCCGCACTGAAGACTGGCAAAAGCATCTGAGGCTGACTGTAGAGAGCATCTACTACACCCTGATCAGTATCCTGAGCTCGGGCTAACAACGCGGAGTGTATGGATTTCTGAAATCTGTCTAGTCAAAAACCCCTTGAGACAGAACCCGAACTTACTAGCTCTGTGGGTGCTATGCTATCTATTTGTGAGAGTTGTTCCAACAATCGACCCACCGCCACAGCACGGACACGTGGATCAGTATTTGTGGAAGCCAAAACCGAATCCACATTGTCAGTACTGTTGGTGGCTGGATCAATATCTTGTACCTAAAATTCCAAGAGTTATAACAGAGGCATTGAGATCCTTGTAACATAGAACGCATACGACAGCAAGAGATATCCTCAATTGGTCTACAACGTCCTGACCATCGACCTCTTGAGAGGCGATATCCATCGCTTTCTGAAAATTAGATGGATAACGTTGTTGAATGCCTCCCAACAAACGGCGAGCGGGAATCGCTTGTGAAGAGGTTTCTGACGCTAACACGCGTCTTACAAGCTGTAAAGCAATCCGTTGTAATACAAGCGAAGGGAGTTTGGGAATGGCGACAATAGACTCCAGCAAAGGGGAAATCCTGTCATCGTCGTTTAAGCTGATAAAAAAAAACCGTAAAAATGCTGCATGCTCATAGGATTGGCTAGCTTACCGGTCAACAAAACCCGTAATCAAGGGGTAAAGGATCTTCTCTATGCCGACCCAATTGCAAGCGTCTTGAAGTTCTCTCTCAACGTTTCTGAAGGCAACGTTAATAAAGTAATGGGCTAAACGGGAGAACTTACGGGACACGAATAATCGTATCAATGGTTTCTTTCGAAAACTGTTCTAGTTCCTCCTGGGGTTCACAAACAGACAACAGAGCGTTGATATATTGACGGGGCTGCACATGCTCGATGCAACCGCTCATCGCACTTACAACGACTCCAAGGGCTGTAGGAACAATACGACACTTTTGTGAAAGAGCCGCGAGAAGAATGTAGGATCCAAGCTTTGCGAGAAATTAAGCGGGGTCGTAAATAGAAAACGAGAAATTTACAATCGCGTCTTTGATTGCGGGCTGATGCTGCAAAGGTTCTAGAAGCGCTGGTAGGAGATATGCTACGGTCCCTTCGTCCAACTCTTGGCTCTGAAGTATAAAGTCATGCAGGCATGCAGCATTAAAAGCCAGTAAGACTCGATGTGACCGATTCTCTTTTAACGCGGATGGAAGAAGTGATGTTACAAATCGTGCGAAATCGGCGTTCTTTATCATCTCCTTGACAAGCGACATTCGAGGTAAACTTTGAGCAGCGGACTTGAATGGTAGCAAAATGCTCCATGCCGAATTTTGTCTAAAGTGTATTTGAAAAATTTTAATAGCTTCGCGTAAGAAAGATATTGGAAACGCACTTGACATGTAATATCGATAGCATTTTAGTAAAATGCACGGTTTCATGGTAGGGTAGGAAAAGCGAAAGAACTGCGTCGAAGTTAAATTCATTGATTCTAAAAGTGTCATAAGCCACATATCTGTGTCAACAAGAAAGAATACGCACCTAAACCTCTTCACTAGCCACTCGAGTACTTTCCCGGTTGGAGCCTCCATTACATATGGACCTAGCAAGGTAAGCATGGCCGAGATGCTTGCGTCCAGCTCCGCATTGGCTTCCGCAGACAAAAGTGTCCGATCCGTGGATTTTGCATATTCAGAAAACAGCTGATCTTCAAACTCGCGTAGGGAGGGATCTAATAAAGCCAGTTGAAGGAGGCCATTGACGCCGAGTGCGTGTATTGATTCTAAATCGTGGTGATCCGCTGCGTGACCAGTGAAAAGATACGACTCTGCCGGTTTTCGACGTGATCTATCCACCAGTAATTCAGCATTGAGAGATACATTTTTTGCTAGCTGTGCTGCGAGGCTTGACATCTAATCTCGCTCACAAGGCTAGGACAAGGCGCAAGCGATGAAATTTCTTGTGTGTTGGTGTGTTTGTACAAGCCGTGATTTTAGGTCACCATTTAATTTAGATCGCACTTGCTTGCCTTTTACGCGTTCCATCACTTGAAAGCGCGTATTAAACATCGTAACATTCGGAACTACGTCTGAAGTCCAAGAAAAAAGAATTAGGAACAGATCTCCACGAAGCTCCACTTGCTATAATCTTGGTTTTGTGTTTGAGCAAGCAGTATGTGTCTACTCAGTATTCCTTCAAATTCAAATGTACATACTCGTGCTCTGCGTGACATAGATGGCTAGAATAGGCCAAATTATTATCTCTGAAACGATAATATAAGTAGTGGCACAGACCTGGATCAAGGCTCTTCATAGTTTGGTTGAACTTGAGGTCGCAGTCAGGAGTCGAACAAGTGTTTTCAAATGTATGTAACGATCCTGTTGGACAATCGAAACCCAACAACTGAGCTTGCTCGCCAGCCCTGAGATTCATCGTACTTTTCAACCCTGCTCGTTTTGGTTTGGTGGCGAAAGACAGCGCACTAGGGTCTATAGCACTGTTCGCATCAAGCTGCCAGAGGTTGATCGCAAACATTAGAGCAAGGCCTTGAGAAGATCCGATCACTGCAGGTAATTTTATCATTAACGCGCAGTTGTTCAATCCATAATCGAGGGTGCGAAATTGAACAATCGTAGATACCTTCGACCATTCAATAGGCGTCTATCTTAAAAAGAGGACTTACTGTTTCCGCTAAAACAACCATTCGATCTTCAGGGTATATCATGCCCAGATCGGACATCCACCTGCGAGTATCCTCGTAACTGGTTGATGGTGTTGAGCGGTCGACTTGGGCAAGAAGTAATGGGAAGTTATGGATGGGGTGTAACGTTGGAGGGCCGTTGGTGTATACGGCACTGTCTAAATTGACATAAGATGAGACATACTCTAGCCGCCCTTGTGGAGAAGGATCCTGTTGAAGAGTCCAGTAGAGGAATGTACTGAAGGTGGTGATCGCCGAAAAAAGAACAGCTAATCCAACGACCACATAGACTGAAAGGGTGTCAGGAATTAAATATCTAGTAGATTGAAATGATGAACATACCTAATGCTGTTGTTTTCGACTTTTCCTTGGGTGCCTTCACGCTGACGATAGGACTGTAGTCCACATGCAGGTCAGAATCCCAATCCTTAAACAATGGGGCGGACTCGGAGGGGGACGAGTCTGGGTCGGGTACCCGGTTCATGATGATGCTAACAGACCTAGTCGCCAGACAGCTTTGACTACTACACTTATGGTACTCATTGACGGACCAAGACACAAGCCCGCGGTGGCCTTGTAGTACCCGATGAATCTTGTCATCATAAGGATGGTTTAATTCTCAAAGCCTCCTTGGGGATAGAATGGAGACAACAATA
>JABCKM010009964.1:0-18502 GCA_018221805.1 Rugosomyces carneus
AGGCACAGGACCCATTAATTTAGGATTGAACGCGTGTGTGAGGTGCGAAATGGGAACTGTAATAGAAAGACATTTTACGACCTATAAATGTACCTTATCTACACAAATACATGAGCTCGTGATGTAGTTTCCAATGTAGTACTTTCTACTATGCACTGCATGCAGAGATTGCCTGGAAAGTTAGATGTAGATGATGGCCAGAGTGTTGTCTGCGCAAGTTTCGAGGACACCGGGTACTGCCAAAATTTGAAAAGCTGTTAGAAGAGTTAGGAAAGAGTAAAGTTAAGATGAAACCAGAGGCACCTCTCTGACAATGTGAGTAATTTTGTTTGATTTTGACACTCCGAGGAAAACTCCTTCACATCGGCTGACCCGATAAGAATGACACACGGGCATAATGTTGAGGGCTTGATCCAGAAGGGTTCTTGTTTGACAGATAACGGTGAAAGCAGGGTATCTCAGCCTCCTACCACGCCCATTTACGAGTTTGAGCGGGAGGACGTTTCTGATCTCTATTATGTAAGTCGGTGTTTAATGAGTCAATAGATTCCCGATTAGGTATATATTTTATCAACCGAACTACTTGTGGTTCGTCTACCTTAGATACGCTAAATCTATCCATAAACGCAGAGTTGCATAGCAAGAACACGCGTCTTATTCAAACTGTTCGCTGAAGGAGTCAGGCATGCTGTACTTTGAAGTTCTGCTTAAGTTCTGTTTGAGTTCTGCTCGGCCGCCGTGCCTATGGCTTATCTCAGCGGCCTAGATCATTATTACCTCCGGGCGCTTGAAAGCGACTCATCAAGTGAATAAAAGTATACCCAAGATCCTTCAACCCTAACTTACCCCCAATTCCACGGCCTGTATACGACAAGCATGTTTGAAAAAAAGGAGAATACAGCGATTGCTGTATATTGTGGTTCTTCAATTGGCAGACAGAAGGCTTATGCGAGCGCCGCGTCGTGTATGATCTGAAACATTTCGTCTTTTAGACATGTTGTTCATTGAAAACAGCTGTTGGACGTGCGCTAGCTGCGCGAAACCGTCCCCTCATCTATGGAGGGGGAAACTCAGGTTTAATGGGAATTGTCTCCAACTCCGTCCTGGAACACGGAGGGGAAGTGACTGGAATAATCCCGTTTGCTATATACAATGCAGGAGGCGAGTCTGACAAACTGTCGAACAACGAGAAACCCGTAGTCGACGCTGGGAATGACATGGAAAAGAAATTCTCTGGAACGGTAGGAAACTTCTTGAGATTGCGATTAGCTGATTCTATATTTTGCCTAGATGCGTACGGTAAGTGCTTTCGCTAGACTCATAAGCAAATGCCCTCAACGATACGTGTAGATAATTGTTGACTCGATGCATGAACGGAAGCTAGAGATGGCTAGCCGCTCAGCTGGTTTTATAGCGCTTCCCGGAGGACTCGGCACTTACGAGGAAGTATGGCGTCTCGTTTCCCTATTTCCTCAGGACAGACTTGAATATATGCATTAGGTATTTGAAGTCACCACATGGACCCAGCTCGGCATTCATAACAAACGTTAGTTCGTTTGCTGCTTTTGCTTGTGCATTGTATGACTCAGATAATTTCAGCCGTTGTTTTATTGAATGTCCTTTCCTTTTTCGACCCGCTTCGTACCCTCTTCCGAAATGCTATCGACGAAGGGTACATTAATTCGTCCAATCAGGGTCTGATCCAGTTTATAGATGGTCCTTCCTCCCATGACGAGCATGCTGATTACGATTGGGGTGCAGCCGCGTTGAAAGCCATTGATTCGTGGCACAATGATAACATACAGCCATTGTTCGACTGGAAGAGGAGAAAAGATGGTTCAACGACTGCCAGCTTAGGTGCAATCTAGTATCACTGCATCAATGCGGCAGTTCCATCCAGCCGATATAGTATTTGCAAAAATTAGCAGTCGAGCTACAAGAGCCTTAGTGTAATTGTGTGGATATAACCGCTTGAGCGATGCTTGGCTCAATTTTCCTGTCGGGATCCATGAACGCTGAAATTTCCTCTTCAGTAACTTTCGCTTTGCGCTGGTCGTAGTATGTTCAGCATTTGATGTTGCTATAAGTATGTGTTTATACTAACCTCTTGGAAGTCTTTGACGAATTTCTGAAGTTCATTGATACACCTTGACTTCAGTTGTCCAGTGAGTAGATTGCCTGTGCGATAATCCTTTCCAGAAAACGAGTGAGAAAAGGCAATAACCCTTAACAAGCGAGTTGGACCTACTTCGCCTAACCGCTCAAGCTCATCATCATCTTCCAAGAAAAAGGACAAGTATTGGTAACTGACATCAACCTCTGGGTTTCCACCAAGTCGTCTATGTTCCTCTTCCGTTTCCTGGCCACCAGAAAAACCATGCTTATTGATCTTATTTTTGACCTGGGCTTGCGTGTCACTCATGAATATACTGCTGTTTGGGTCGCTCGCACTCATTTTTGTTTGAGGACCTTGGAGCGCGGGAAAAAATTTGGAGTGAAGGAGTGTAGGTTTTGGATATTTGAGCTTCTGCGCAACGTCCCGAGTCAAACGAAAGTATGGATCCTGGTCAATGGCGCATGGTATGAGACAGGGGATATCGGTAGTGCCACCAAAAATCTGAGGGAACGAATTCGAGAACGAAGGTGCTGCCTGGATTGAGGCGAAGTGGATTTTCCCTATATTATCTCTGAGATCGTAATGATTTTTTGTAGAACAAGAGAAATAGATATATCTCACGAGTCGCTAAAACCGAAGGTAGCCTTTGCTTGGCTATAGGTTATTTGTCTAGAAACCTTCGAGATGTTTTCGTAAAATACACCTCCCATATAATCGTAATCACTAAATATAAACGTCTTTCGGATGTCGAATCCAACGGCTATAACGTCTCGAGCATTCTGCCTTGCATATTTTTGGACTTGGTCGACCTTCAGTTCATGCTTGAACAAGAATTTTTCGTCATCTAGGAATGAAAGGCCTTGAGCTCTATGTAACCATCTTGATGGAGCAACTATCACACCCGTGAGTTGCACAACTAAGGGCACATTGAATACATCCTGTAGCCATCTTGGCAATTGATAAGTTTCTAATTCTCGTGCGCAGGTCGCCGCAGGCCGAGTAAACTCACTTTGTGAAAACAAATGGTATCATGTGACCAAGGTGCATGCTATCGCTACTGGGACCACGCCCAGTGTACAAGAAGAAAGGTTTGCCCTTTTCGAATCGGTCTAGAATTTTATCGAAATCCCTTTGGGTATGTGCGTCGTCCATGACTTTGCTGGATTATGGAACCTCTCTCACCTATGCGAAAAAAACACTCCTCTACGGAGTAGCACGTGCGGTCGCTTCCCAGTCAGCCTTTCAAATCGCGAAAGCAAAGCAGCATCGATTCTCCGAGTACCAAATTGATCAGTTAGTTTATCATAGTCAATCGCCTGTTGCTTTCCGTCTGCGGAGACAGAACCATGGACGTCCCATGGTGTAACTATTTGATCTTGTGAGATACTCATTTGCTGTTGATATCTAGTCTTGATGCGATCGCAGTCGCAGAAGTTATCTCTTCTATAAAGTACAACAGTTAATGTGATATGAATATTCGGCAAAAAGACGCACTGAAGTATCAGAGTCAAAGGAGAGTCAGAGTATGATATGATCAGTGATCATTTCAAGGATTTGATTATGTAATACTGATAAATACTCCGTTTATTGAAATTCTGCGGCATACACTGATACGCACTTTGAGAAAAAAGATACGTATTTGAAAACAAAAGTTAGGGCTTTCTTTCAAGTCAATCTTGTCTAAGCTTTGCAACTCAAATCGTGCAGTAATACCGTAAGTATTCATAACTTGACACGGACAAACAAGCACAACGTGGGAAAGGAGTTACTCTGCCTCATTGACCGCGTCCTAACCTTCCTTCCTTTTTGACAACACAGTGTCTATACCTCAATCGACTTCTGCCTATTGCGCTGCCCTCCATGACCACCTCCAGATCTCATTCCCATTACTCTTTACCTGCTCCCGTTGTTCACGCTAGCTTCTCGGCGTCTCAGTCTAAATCTCATGTCCTAGCTGGCGTGCAAGACGCGTATTGGAGTGACGATGAAGCAGTATGCAAACATCTACCTCTTATCTCATCCAGTTCTACAGAATTGATCATTGAAATAGGAGGACGCGGAATGTCCTTTATGCTTAGAAGAAATGGATATATCCGACCTCAACTTCAAGCCCTGCATTTGTGGCTACCAAGTATTTAACAGCTTCATATTCATACAACAAATTTAAAGTTTTATTGCTTCAGATATGCCGTTTTTGCTGGCATCATATCAAAGAAAACCTCAATAAACGGTGTCCTGCTTGTCGGCGCATCTATACAGATGATGCTGTAGAATTCAAACCGATCGCCACAAAAGAGTTTGTAACATTTGATTAGGATTTTAAGTCATTTTCGACTGATTGTTCTAGTCATAAGCGCCTCACACAACAGAAGAAACAACGTGAGCGCGAACGCAAAGAGCTTGACGCTTTAGGTAGACGCCATCTTGCAAACGTGCGTGTCGTCCAGCGTAATATCATTTATGTTATCGGGATAGGCCCTCGCTTTGCAAAAGAAGAGGTTTGTACCCTTCAGTGGACGGATGCATTGATGTATTTGACGACTTTGTGTTGAAGCTTATCCCGACGCTTCGTTCCAATGAGTACTTTGGTCAGTACGGCAAGATCACCAAAATTCTTATTGTTAAAAGGACACCATCGGGAGGTGGTGCGCCTGTGATCGGCCTTTACATTACATATTACAGACGAGAAGACGCCGCTCGAGCCATTGCTGCAGTTGACGGTGCTTCATCTCCTGGCGGCGCTAGGGGCGAAGTTATGCGAGCTAGCCATGGTACGACTAAGTACTGCATGGCATTTTTGCGTGGGGTCTCTTGCAGCGATCATAGTTGTATGAATTTACATGAGTGGGGTGATGAAAAGGACTGCTTCACGAAGGAAGACTTGACAACATTGTTCGTTGTTCTTTGGAGCCAGATAGAAAATGCATTGATCATTATATACTAGGAAACATACTATGAAGGCAACGGAGAGTAGAATTCGGGGTATAGGCACGACTGGTAAGAAAGGTGATGAGCAAGATGGTAGCTCCTTATATTTATGCGTGTTTTGGAATCGAATACTTAACTACGAAATCAGGTCTACCTCGTGCAGCTTCTTGGGCACAGAGGCCGACTGCGACATTTTCCAATCATGCGTCCAGTTCTGTTATGACTAATCGCCCAACTAGACGGGCCCCCATCGCTCGTCAAACACGTATTACCCAAGCGCCTACGCCTTCAACCAACGACACGCGTTTGACTACTAGAACCCCTAGTCAAGATGTGAAAATAACACCAGCTGCAAAGCCATCTTCGCAAACATCGTCGTCTCGTCCCGCTACCCCCGTATCATCTCTTGTATCTAAACAGGGTGCATCCTCCGAAGCTATGAGTAAAGGACCTACATTGCACGATTCCGAGGCAAACGCGACGACATGTTCCAGCTCTCCTCAAATATCTGCACAAACTGATGAGCACTCGCCGGGCTTGGTGAATCTTGAATCTTCTTCCTTAGCACCACAGATGGGATCGATAGAGTCCCAACCTACTCTACCCCCTGGTCTCCCTATCGCCCCTCCAGGCCTACCTGTTCCACCGGGCATCAGTCCTGCCAGTCGACCATCTCGCTTCGACACCCCATCTCCTCAAACGCCTCTTTTAGCATCTCAGTCCTCTTATCAGATGTCGACTGCTGCTCGTGCGCTTCTTGACGATGTCAAAGCTAGACGAGAATTGGCATCCTCGGTCCCCGCAGGAGTCAGTCCGTTCCCAGATCTTGATCGTACCTTGCAGACGTTGAGTGGAGGAGATGGCGGATTCAGCTTCAACCTAGATCTTGCATTAGCGGGAAGCGACACGGAAAATTCAAAGCCTCTATCAGAATTCGGCATCGACCCTGTGGCGCCTTTCCATGGCTCATACATCGATGCATTTCCCGCTCTTCGAATCCCGACTGTTTCACATAGTGGTTTCCCTGCGACTCATAGTTTACCCTACACCCACCGCCCCAACCGTTCTATTTATGACTCTCATACATCGTCCTTGTCACCCACGACTGGGCTGGAGAATCCAACGAGTAATGCCAGCTACAACGGGTCCTTCAATCCATTCGCTGACTCAATGGAAGATACATCCGTAATTGCAGCGCCTGCAATATCAAGACCTCAATACCCATCTATGGATGATGATTCAAACAGGCTAGTCTCACGCTTTGGCTTTGCACGGGGAAGGCGTAGTTCTACGGCGGCTTCCTCTCCATTGCAAATCTCGTCACCGCTCAGTAACGGTAGTCAGGATGGTCAAGTCACCTTCCATACCAGTGACAGTATCCACGCGGAAAATGTGCCAATCCAAACGCTTGCTAATGGCAGGCAAGATCAACTAGCACCAAGTTCACGCTCACAGCCCATTCAGCAATTGATGGATGTTCCCCAATCTCACTCTCAATTTCAGTCATTTGACCCAGGTGTAAGCGAAGCACAGCTTCGAAGTTTCATTCAGTCAAGTCGAGATCGCGCGCAAATGTCCTTGTTAGCTTCTGGTAACTGTAAACTCTTCCATCGTTTAAACATATTAATTGATCTCTGTAGGTTCACGCCCCACAGGGCTCATGCCAGATCAGACCCATTTTGGTGATCCTGCTATTATGTCTGCCCGGTTTGCTTCAGATGGCGGACGTGATCAGTTATCATATGGACCTCCACCTGGGCTTTCATATTCACAAACGGGGCCAAATGCCAGTCCCGGCATTGCTCCAAATCTTGGCAGCCAGAATGCAGATGGGAGTGGTTTTACTCATGGTGAGTTTGGTTAACTTCTTTCTAAGGGGAGGGAGGTCAGTGTACCGAGCGCCGTGCTTTCTCAGTGCGGACAAACAATCATCAGCATTGATAAATTCCGAGTTCTCTGCTTTCATCCTCTGAACTATTTCGGACTTGCAACTCCAAACGTCGCGTACAAACGAAAAGCCTTCCTCCCCTTGGTATGGTGCCCGCGTCTACTTCCTAGCTAATTTTCTCTTCTTGCTGGTGCTATAGTCTCACCTACGATACCTTCGCTCTCCATAGCTCTCTCTCCATTTGATTTTCCAGCGCTCATACCAAGCTCTAAGCAACCTAGTTCCCGTGAAGATCACCCAGTGATGGATGACTCGAAGCTCCTTCAGGATACTAGAACACGAGAAAATGCGGAACGTAAAGCAGCGAAGAGGGAAGCTGCAGCTGTTAGAGCAGTAGAGAGGCTGAAAATTGCGGAAGAGAAGGCAGTGATCAAGGCGGCTGAACGTGCAAAAGCTGTACTGGAGAAGCAGGCTGAGAAGGAGAAAAGAATTATGGAGAAAACAAAAGCAAAAGCGATCGGAGAACAGGAAAAAATGGTGCAAGAGCAAGCAGAAAGAGAAAAGACAGCGAGTTCCAAGATCAAGGCGGGTAATGAAAAGCTCGCTAAAGAACGAGTATCGCAGCCTTCGAAAGGCAATGCCACCCAGACAGTGAGAACTATGGGTAAGCGGAATGAGGAGAAACAACTTGACCTACCTTCAAAATCTGCCCGCCAGGTTGCTGTAGTCAATCACTCCGCCTCTCCGCCTAAAGCCGAACCCGAATTGCAAGTTCCTTTACTGTCGAAGAAGCCAAAGAAGAACAAACCTCCAAAGCTTGCGAGGATCCACAGGGAGGAAGGGCCTGTGACGGCTGATGTACCCTCCGCACCCCCATCAGCTACGGAGGCAATTGTCGTCTCAACGGACTCGAGTTCCAATAATTCCCGATCTCATTCTTTGGATCGTAGCTCCCCTACGCCTCTGGAGGATTTGCTGGAAGACGTACATAATTCGAATCCCAGTTTAGACCTTCCCAACCATCCAATTTTCGACACTCACAACATAAATCCTGTAGCCACCGTGCCATTGGAATACGGTCCTTTGGTCCATGCACTATCTGCGTTATCGATGGGTGGTGGGTCATTCGCGAACAGCATGCCCTCAGGCTCTATCGACAATGCAGTATCATCATTTCAACAACTCTTAGAGACTTTGACGCAGACAATATCCGATCTGCTACGACTTCTTCCTCGAACTACTTGGGACGACAGCTCCTCTTTTGATGGCGTTTTACGTGACATGTTGAAAGGCGACGATTTTCTTGATGATGGGGATGAGGGACATGGGAAGGAAGATGAGGTTACTGCCTTAACTTTGGCTCTTGAGCGCCGAGCGAGGTGGATGGAAGTTCAGCTTTCAAAATTGGAGGAGTTACATCGTGATATCAACACTGCAGCTGTCCGAGCGGTACTCTCATTCAACGATAACGGGTGGGATCGAAGTGGATTTCTTCCACGCGTCGGCAACACTCTACGTAGCTTCCACGACCTTGGTTGGACGAGGGATAAGGGAGAGCTACGAAATATGACCGCTGACGAACTCGAGCAGGAGCTTGGTGAGACAGAGGCAGAAGTTCGGAAGGTAGTAGAACAAATTCAAGTGGGACCGATCCAGACAATGAAACCCACCGTTGATGTCGATGATTTGTAGGTTCGCGCCATTACATGATACTAGTACATATTTTCTTCTACCCTTGAGTAGCCTGAGTGCAAGAGACTGTATACCAAACTTGTAAAATATGGGTGACTAGTTCTACGTATTCGAAGTCTTCAGGTATATCAATGCAGACACCGCCGTAGCCTAAGACAGTTCTGGGTATAGCTTGAATAAAATATACATAAGATGCTTGCCAGAAATTGTTAACACCTTACCTTGCCAGGATTCATCAGACCAAGTGGGTCAACTGCTTGTTTGATGACTCTCATTAGTTCCACGGTTCCCTCTCCAAGCTCCTCAACCAGATACTCCTTCTTGCCAACACCAATACCATGTTCACCTGTGCCTGAAGCCATAATGTGTCATATATCATGGACGTCAAGGGTCGTGGACTCACATGTTCCATCTAGAGCAATAGCCCGTCTTACTAGTCTATGCACTGCATCGCTTACAATCTGAAATTCGCTGTCGTCACGGAAAAGGATTAAAGCGTGGAAATTGCCATCGCCGACATGTCCTACGATCGTGCTCTTGAGGCCAGAATGTGCAAGATCCTCTTTTGTTTCATGCACAAGCTGAGGCAAACGCGACACCGGAACACTGAGGTTAATGTGAGAGTGGAACAAAAGGACGATTATGGATGGAAGTACCAAACATCCGTCGTCCAGCAACGAGTCCCCGGGTTTGCCGCCAATGTTGACATCAGCGCATATTTACGGTTTTGCCACAAATCTTGCGCCTCCTCGTCAGTGGCTGCAAACTCAAAACGGCTACTGCGATGTCTTTTGACTATGTCCCGAATGGCTTTAGATGTATTTTTGATGGAGGATGTGTCACCCTGGATTTTGAAGAAGAGAGTATCTTCTACAGGATAAGGATGGTCAACTAGACCGGCGGAATTGATGGCTTTCATCACTGAAGATTCGTTGCATGAGTTTGTTTGTAGAACGGCAGGGATTACTCACTGTTATTGTCAAGCAGCTCGACACACTCTGGTGCAGTCAGTTGTTCAGTGCAGATTCTCTGGGGGTGTCTACTTACGAACATGAGGTCCATATGGAGTGTTGAGGATTTCTTGCACAGCACTGACAGCATGTTCAACATTTGGAAACTGGGCCATAGCAACTTTGGTAGGAACAACCGGGGCAAGTCGAAGCCTTGCTAGTAGGAGAGTAGCCTGAGTCACAGGCGGGCGTACAGTTAGACGATGTTACCTTCCGTCACAATGCCCAATGTCCCCTCAGCGCCGATGAACAACTTTGTCAAGTCAAACCCAGCAGCAGATTTTCTAGCTCTACTACGCGTTTTGATAATCTCGCCATTCGGAAGGACTGCAGTCTAAAACCGAGCACTGATGTAAAATAGTGAGACGAGCAGAAATGCGCCACCTACAACGTTAAGAAACCATTCCGCCCTAGCGGTTCCATAACGCACAGCATTCGCTACTCTGAATGTTAGATACAGGCGGCCAAACGACGTTAATGGGACAAACTTCCGCTGCATCCCGTTCCTATCATCCCTCCAATTGTCTGGTTATCTATCAATTTTGAAAAGAAATGTCCTTTGCATGATACATACTGCACCCGGCCCGGGATCCAACTGCGTTTTGGAAGATTTATTTTAACGTTCAATAGAGGGTGAGAGACATACTGGAAAAAACAAAGGTATGCCTTTCTCTTTTAAAGTTTGGTTGATATCTTCCCATCGGGTCCCCGCTTGACAGAGCAGATCACAATCTTCCTCTGCCATGAAACGACTTTAGCTAGCTTAATCTCATAAGAACTGGAAACGCGTACCATTTACTTCAAGAATTTGGTCCATCCCGGACATGTCCAAACAGATATTTCCCGTGGGGAACTACCAAACAAAATTAGAGGCGTGGTATACCCAAGCAGGCGTAAAGTTAAAGGTACCCCAGAGGTGTGATTTTCTAGGCTAGTCGCGCCACTGTAAGGGGTGATGGGCACCCTGTATTTGCGAGATATCTCGACAATTTTGACCACATCGGACGTAGTCATTGGGCGAACCTGGGAAAAAACAGAGTGAGAGATGTGGAGTGCTGCAGACCTTACATACAATAACAGAATGCGGTGATGCGGGGTGGTAAGAATTCTCGGAGAAACCATAGGTCCTCAGAGCGTCTGGATCTGTGGTGACAGCATTTTCGCCGGCTATGACGGAGCGCAACTCGTTAATGGCTAATTCGACTTCTTTTGAAGATGCATATCTGGGCGTGGACTCATTGGTAGCTGGTTTGGGCTGTCTGCTATGAAATCGTGGCTGTCTAAGGACAAACATGATACATACAAAAATGTACGAGTCGACCAGCTCCCCCGCTGTGACTATGCAAGCAGCGTAGATGGCAGACTGTAACAATATCCTCGTTTTCAATGTTCCACGGAATTTCTTTGACCATGGTGAATATTCCAAGAACGATCCAGGCGCGCGTGAAGCTGCCTGGCTGGCATTGGACAACACACGATGCCTAGGCCTGTGATGTTGCATGGGCCGCAAAAAGGTTGCCAGTGTTCGCTGCGTCAAATACTTCAAGGACATTGCGAGCGGTGAGTGATAAGTATAGTCGAGTTATAATTCCAAGCTCCACCATGATGGCACACATGTGATTTATGGACACAATAAATTTGTTCTGTTGTAAATTACTTCGCCATGTCCACTCCAGAGCCATTTGCTCGTCCATCTAAACACCACGACTATGCACCTGGGCCTCATACCCAGTCAGAGCCTACAACACCCCATGAGCCCACGCCCATCTCTGAGACCGAGACGGACACTGAAACCAACTCGTCCGACGAGTTTGACTGGGATAACGATGGGGATAAAATCCAAGAGGAGACCGTGAAAGCCAAGCGTGGAAGGGCCCTGTGGATGGCTTTTATGAGACTTTCGAGGTTTATTCGAGTGTTAATGGTTGGGGTATTCTTAGCCGCCATCCTCATAACACCATTTATTGTGGTCAAGCTCCGATTTACGCACAGTCCCGTCAGCGCTCAGGTCCAAGTATGGTCCTTATGGTTAACTATATCCTGGGCTGCAGGGTGCGTAACGTATCTCGTTGTTGACGCTATCCCTCGGTTCATCCTCTTCATCGTGGTTCTGTTCGGTGGTCAAGTTGAGCGGCTTAAATTGGAAATTGAAGTATGTCTTTTTGTAAAATAAGGAGACACTTTCAAATGAGTTTCAGGTTACTATGGCCGTTTCTGGGTGGACGAAGTTAACGTTAGACATATCATGGGCATGGATAAGCCTGTCTGTTATCCGTCTCGTCAACCAGCCCTCCGGTAACTACTGGGTTATTGTTAATCGTGTCATGCAGGCCAGTTCATACATGGGTGCATCGCTTCCCTGATTTACCTTTTCCTTCAGGCATTGTTTGCAACCAGCATTATATTGCTAGCTGAAAAGCTATTTTTACACTTTGTTGCTATCAATTTCCACGAAAAAGCACTCGCAGATCGACTCTTCGAAAACCGTTTAGCCTTGAAAGCACTGGACAGGCTCTCAAATGCTCAGCCTATCGTCAGTAAAACGCTTCCATATGCAAAGCGAGGCTACAGAAGTCCTTCGGCATCTGTTGACCTCCTTGGAACTCCTAAAAGAGGTCACAGATGGAAACAGTATAGTGCCGATGGGTCTCCAATACCGAGCGAAAGGCACGGTTATGAGAAACCGAAGCATCAAAGTAACCGCACTATGCGCAAAAGGAAAGCTGTAACGTCTATCATCGTTGATCAGGTCCGTTTTCATGAAGGGCGATGTTGCGACGTAACGTTCACCATAATCACAGGTTGGCGGTGCAATTGGTGCTGTTGCTCTTAAAGATTCAAGGTTTAATAAAGAAGGTGAAATCGGGGGCCTTTACTCGGCTAGGCGACTGGCGAGGAAATTGTTCGGTGCTCTCAGTGACGTAACCCCTGGGAGGTCTCATCTAGTTATGGAAGGTTTGTTTGAGAAATCTCTGACTGCTTGTAACACCTAATGGATGCTTCAAGATTTCCACCCCTACTTCCGGACTACTGCCGAAGCTGTAGGTGGTTGTCATTGGCCTTTCAACGATTAAATCGAACTATTACATCTAGCACGAGGCATTTGCGTTATTTGACAAGGATGGTAATGGCGATATTACCAAGAAAGAAATGCGAGAGGCGGTTCAGAGAATATACCGAGAGCGCAAGTCATTAGTATCAAGTTTGAAGGCAGGTCCTACAACGGCCACTTTATACGAGTTTTGGATTAATCGAATATAGGATGTCGACTCTGTCGTCGCAAAGCTGGACGCGGTCTTGCTTACAGTCGCACTTGTCGGGGTTATCTTTGTTTGCCTCCTCGTCTTTAATCGAAAGAACACGTTATCGTCCCTCGTCCCGCTTGCCACCATCATCCTCGGATTCTCCTTCATCTTCGGTCACTCTGCCCAAACACTTTTTGAATCGGTAAATGCAAGCTCATCATTTGAACGACAGCGACTGCAGTGTTCATTGACGATTTTAATAGTTAATATTCATATTCTCGACTCATGTATTCGACGTTGGTGACCTTGTAATGATTGACGATCAGGTAGCTGTCTCGTTTTTGCGGAATACCACTCCGATAATTATCAGCCACCAGGTACTGTTTGTTCGTGAATTTGGTTTATTTTCTACAACATTTCGTCGTGTGGATGGACAAGAGATAACGGCGCCCAACGCTCTTCTCGCGAGTACTAAACTAGTTCACAATCTACGCCGCAGCAAGTCTATGTGAGTGTGTTATCTTTGCTAGCATCCCGTCCTCTCATGCGATGAATATAGGTGGGAAACGACAAAATTAAACATCTCATACAACACACCCCTTGAAACCATTGAGCAAATCAAGATTCGCGTTAGCGCATTCGTCACTGCAAACAGTCGCGAATGGTCAGGATCGGCCGTCAATATAGAAAAAATGGAATATCAAAATACTATCACTCTGATTATAGCCATGGAACGTTTGTATCGTGCTTTATAACTATGCTCCGTACTCCACTAAGGCTATTTGTAGATCGTTCGCATTGGCAAGATTGGGATGGTAGATGGAACCGTCGTAACCAATTCATGCGAAACCTGAAGCAGATACTGGAAGATCTCAACGTAGAGTACAGACTGCCGGTTCAACCTGTTATATTACCTTCAGGGACCCGAACAGACAGTCAGGAGGTGCCAGGGAATGCAACAGGAATTCGTTCTGAGAATTTCGGAACAGAAAGGTCGCTCAGAGATGGGATAAGCAGCTTTGCTAGTTGATTGACTCGCTAACACTGTGACTGTCATGTGAACTAATATATTGACATGTTCTTCCATCTAAAGTTCCGTATGTAATATGCATAGGTGAGTTTCATCTACAAGGAGTACACTTTAAGATGCCAAGTGGGAACGCGGGTTGGTTTTAGGAGCCCGGCCGGGATGTATTGATTGTCTCTATGTTCGTGAGAGATATGCGACATCTGCGATTTTGGTGAGGGAACGGGCTGGCTAAAGGCTGCCAACTTGCGCCAAAGTGCCAACAGTGCATTGGCGGTCATGTGACCATTTATATCTTCTCCTAAATAGGGAATGCTAGCTCTTTCCGCAATCTTTACCTGGCTTGATATCTGTATAAAGTGATGTCGCGTGTCTCTGTGGAGATACTAGTAGACGAGCGGATTGCGAAGCTTCAGTACGTCCAATGACCCCTGCTAATGCATCTACGAAAAACTCGCATGTAGAGCAATTACAGAACGTAGAAATGCTCTGTTGCGCGAAATGCACCAATTGATGCGCAACAGGAACGATCTTGGATCCTTACTCTCCTCCAAGAGTGAGCTCGATGAAGAATCGGTGTTTTTAGAACGCTTTGAAATAACCAAGGACAAGTAAGCCATGCCCTCCCCCTCATATGCCCTTGATATATATCCCTAGAGAAGCCTTGAACAAGGTAGTATAATTAATCTCGCTGGAGATGAAGCATTTTATACAGTTCCTGGTGATGGAGATGGCGTACTCGAGACTCCAGCTTCTTCGCAGAATCCAACCCCTCACGAAATCACGCAAGCTAGCGAGGTGCAAGCTGCTGATGAGCCGTCAAGGATTTTTTCACCTGGAGAGAAGATTGTAGATATCTCCGATGGTGTTCCAACCATGTCTCCGGATGACACACAAGCTTCTGACTCCGAGGAAGACGAGCTGGATTGTTTACGAAAGTCTCCCTCAGCCAGAGAGCGCACAAAACTTCCCCCACCGCCCTCTACGATTGACTATTCTTCATCTAGCTCTTCTGCAATCAGCACGGCTCATGTATTAAATACGCAAAACTTAGCCTCCGAGACAGATCCCACTGTCCTATCTGATGTCATGGAAACGGAAGGCGAAAAGGTATACGGGAATGAAAGTCTTGTACAGTTGGACTTGGTAGAACCCTCGTCTCCAATGGATGTGGACCCGCCACCCGTCGGGGCAATCCGAAAGGCCAGCGAGGACCCTCATACGGAGAACTCAGCAATGACAAATCCACACGGGATAGACAAAGAAGGGTTTTCTACAGATGAAATTTCTCATGTATCCGAGGCCACATCCTTGCCTCGACGTCTATGCACCGCTTCTGTGATCGCCCCCGCCAAAAAACCAGTTATCATCCGCACTACTCATATCAATTTCCCAGAGCCTAGCTACTCTTTCCCTGAGCCATCACCCCTGCAGTCGAAGCGCTTGATGCCACCATCGCATCCTCAGCGACAGTTTCAATATAAGCCTGACTTCACCTTACCTCCGCTTAAAGCTATCACCCTTGACTACAACAAGAAGTCGAAACTGCTTCGACGGAAGAGAGATAAAGAGCGCGAGGCAAGCACAGGCAGAAAGGATGAATGGACACCACTGGGGTTAAATAAGTGGACTGCAACTGTCAATGCGAATCCTGTCTGGAAAAAGGTCGCTCGTGCTTCCAAATGCTTGACTACTCGAGAGTGGGGGGTATGTTAGGACTTTGTGTCCGAACGTTTTTCTGATAGCTTTTCAGATTGCCATGTCAGAATTACGATTGGTCAGGGCGATCGATAGAATTGAAACACTGAAGCGAGAGGGTCGATGGAGCTTTCGACAGCCTAAAAAGCAGAGGTCTGTGGGTGGTATACATAAGACACATTGGGATTATCTCATGGATGAAATGGTTTGCCCCGATCATCACTCCACTTTTTGAATACGGGCTGACTCGACAATGAGTTAGAAATGGATGCGCATTGACTTCCGAGAAGAGCGAAGGTGGAAGCTTGCGTTGGCATACAATCTATCAACAGCTGTGCTCGATTGGCATGCTGCTCAGACCTCAGAAGTCAGAGTAGCGAAAGGGATTTGCGTCCACTGGAAACGGCCACGCCCGAAATTAGACTATGAAGTGGCCGTGGATGGAGACCCTCGCACCGAACGGAACATCGATGAGACAGCGATGGAAGTTGAAGACTTGCAAGTTGAACAGTTCCAGCAGGGTTCCTCTATTTTAGGAGTTGATTATGGGTCTGAAGAAGACGACGATAGAGGAAACCAGTCAGATAGGCGTTCCCAGAGTGTTGTTAATCATCTCGAGCCTAGTGACGTGATGCACGATGCCTTTGAAGTCGCAGACAACGTAGATGAAGCAGATCAAATTCCTATTGATAAACAGGACGTTCAACCAAAGACAGAAGAGATAGAATACATGACAGCCCTAGCGAATTTCAACAGTGGTGAAGCGGCGGAGGAAGTCAACGGTGCAACTTTTGCCATCGAGGAAACGAAACCAAGTGCAATATCAGGTCTGAGAACCACATCAAGCAATCCCCTTCTTGGTTCTCAGCCGACCCCTTCATCGAATGGTGGCGACGCCGAGCTGTCTTCGTCTGCGACGTCTAAACTCGGAGCAAAACCAAACATCTACGCACCACTCAGAGAAATGATCGCTTATTCTGGGGACGATAATTTTTTTTTGGATCTAGAAGGATTTACTATTGCCGAACTCAGCGATACCACTAGTAACGACCCCCCACTGCCTCCCCCTAAACTGGAATCGATATTTCCCGACTTTCAAATCTTAAGTATCTCTGATCCTGTCGCTGCTGTCCAGTCGATTTCAGAAGGGAAAAAGCGATCTGAAAAGAGAGCCGAACGTGAAGACCCAACAAAGAGATTTGATGACATATTGTCTACAAAGCTCTATCCTACAGGAAAATTCATGACGGTCAAACCCACCTTGATAGGACCCCTTCGTCCTTCGAAGAATTGGAAAGACGAACAATGGCTGTCCATCGACGATACCTCTACAGCAGCTGATTTTGATTCTTCTGCAAAAGTCTCGGATGAGGCTGTTAGTGGTACGTCGAGCTCATTTTGCAAGTCTTAACCAAACACATCTTGCGTAGAATTATTTGACAGCAGGGTCGGTAATACGCAATCTGTCGTTTTGGCCTTACAAGCGGCTTCCATCAAAGACAAAGAGCGGAGAACTGATCACCTTTGGAGTAATGACGACGATTCTCTTCTGAGATCCTTCACCGACAAATATTCATTCAATTGGGCATTGATTTCAGAATGTTTGAACGCATCGCGTATCACCATTCCAACTGACAAAAGGTCAGCTCGTGACTGTTTTGACAGATGGAGAGAGAGATGGGGGACAGAAACTCGCCGGGTAGCAGAAGGACCTGAAGCTACATTAACTGCGAGCTCTAATCAGATGACAACCCGTGGTGTCAAACGTCTTGCGAGTTCAAGCATCTCAAACTCAGCTTCAACGGTAGCAGGCGGCGAACCTAAAAAAAGGCGTCGGCATCTTTTGGTGCAGGAAACAATTAGAAAGGCCGGTAAAAAAAGAGCCGATGCTTCGCTTAAGATGCAGGGTATGTGCGTTCCCCATCCATAGCCGTGGCATTCAGTTTAAAGATCGCGATTCAGCGGCGCAACGCAAGCCCTCAGCTATTCACGAGACACACGCTCAGTACAGCAAGCTTCCCAAGCGAACGCCTGGTGAACTCAGCCGAGCAAAAGCAGAAAAAGAAACTCGAGAGCTTGCAGAAATTCAGGCAGCTCGCAAGCGACAGGAGGAGATGAACCGACAAGTAATGAGCCGTATGATGGGCAACGGGCAAGTCTCAGTATGTCTCTTGATCTAATCAATGTAAATCACTACATGGCTTATGGGTTCTTAGTCAGCTCTGCAACAGCAGCCGCAGCAGCCACAGGTTGGAAGTGCAATACAACGTCCAACTGGAGCAGGCATTCCTCCCCCTTCCCAGGTGGTACCACAGATCCGTAGTCAGGTTAATATATCCCAGCAGCAAAGGACCGGTACCCCATCTATGCCACCCGGAAATCGGTTATCGCAACAAATGTTGCAAGCACAAGCCCGGGCCGTTCAGCAGCAGCAGGTGCAAGTGCATGCACAAGTACTTGCGCAGGCTCAGAATCAGCTGAATAGCGCCGTTTCCGTCAACGGGAGCATTGCAACAAACAACCCTCACTTATCACCGCCATATGTGGCCAGAGATATAACTTCTTCTCCAGCCCATGTTTCGCCTCCAGCAGTGCCGGCGACTGTTAATTCCCCTCGACCACCGTCTGCATTACTTCAAGCGGCGCAAGTATCCGGAGCTGCCGGAAGTCGTGGAGGATATTATTTGCCGAACCTACCGAATGTTCAAGGTTACACAACGGAACAGATCCACACACTTCACACCGCCCTCCGACATCAGGTAAGCACACAATGTATCCGGTGTTTCCGCGACGCTGAACTTGGGCCGCTCACTGTCACATTGCAGCAGCAACAACAACAGCAACAACAATCACAGCAAGGACTAAGTGGATTCCCAAACCAACCATGAATGTCGAGAA
>JABCKM010009964.1:18575-32422 GCA_018221805.1 Rugosomyces carneus
AGAAACTTGACAATTGATCGCGAGCGTTGATTTTGACGTGGTTGCCAATGGAAGATTGCTGGGCAGATGTCCAAGACAAGATAGCCGGCGTCATGACGCCGTACATGTGACTTGACCGTAGCCAAAATAAGCAAGTCACGACGCCGTAATGTACTAGATTAGGAAGTTGTGAATCCAAATAATAGCCCTTTCCTTTTTTTCCCTCTGTATCCAACGACCTCTACGACCCCTCTCATCCTCATCCTCATCCTCATCCTCCTCCACGTTGGTGCTCTACAGCACAATAGCATAGAAACGTGTATTAGGTAGTGCACTTGCTCGTAAGTCTTCCAGTCCACGTGTGTTCGACCTCTTTACCACAAACATAATGCATCCAGTCTGGCCCCGCCATGTCCTCCAACGTACAAGGCAATATTCCTTATGACCCCTTACCGCTGACCAGCGAGGATACCACATCTAACACTCTCTACAACGCCCCTCCTTCGCCAGAGCCTCACGCCTCATTTCATACACCGCAGCTAAACCCAAGCGATCTTGGCATCGATTCCACTGGGCCTCCAGGTCCTGCTCCCCCTCGCTTCCTTGGTCCTGCTCTCTATGATGACCCCACCGGCCCTCATATACGTAACTCATATGCTTCGTCCCACAACACCTTTCCCTCTGCAGGTGGTTCAGACTACAATGGATCCGTATACGCGCTCAATGACACTGTTGGCGCGAGTTATCCAGGCGCATACAAAGACGACCCAGTCGATTTCCAAGAAGGTTACCCAATGTCCTCAATGAGCGGGACCCAACCTAGATTCATGGAAGAGAAACGGGCAGCGTACGCCCCCCCTCGGGCAAAGTCCAAGAGAAAACTTATAATTCTCGCCCTCATTGCTGCCCTCATTCTGCTTATTGCGGCCGTCCTTGTTCCCGTCTATTTCTTTGTCATAAAACCAAACAATCAAAATTCATCTGATCCCAACAAGTCGAATTCGAGCGCACCTGTGCCATCTACTACAGGGAAACCCACGGTTGCTGTCGCCGTGACAGGGGGTGATGGAAGTAAAATTACCATGGAAGATGGATCGACATTTACTTATGAAAACAAATTCGGCGGGTACTGGTATTGGGACGAGAATGACCCTTTTAACAATGGCGCGAAAGCCCAGTCGTGGTCTCCAGCTCTGAATGAGACATTTCGGTATGGCATCGACCCAGTTCGAGGGTGAGCCTTGATGTTTTTATCACTTGAAATCGTCTAATTTACTTCTCGACAATAGTGTAAATATCGGTGGCTGGTTAAATACCGAACCTGTAAGCTTACCTTTCACTTTTCCGTTCCCCAAGCTGACACTTCTCCAGTTTATGCAAGTTCTCTACCAATTAAACTGATTTGTATTTTGATCGTTGTTACAGCTCTCCTGCTCTATACGAGGCATACTCTTCAGTTACTCCGCCAGTGATTGATGAATGGACCCTTAGCGAAGCCATGCGGGCGGACTCTGCTAGAGGCGGGATAAGCCAAATGGAAGATCATTATAAAACATTTATCGTATGTGCTGCATCCAATCGTTCCCCGATCTATGTACCAACGTCTCTTCCTAGACAGAGAAAGACTTTGCTGAAATTGCAGCCGCAGGCTTAAATTGGATTCGGCTTCCGATCCCATATTGGGCAATAGAAGTTCATGAAGGCGAGCCTTTCCTTGAGAAAGTATGCTGGCAGTAAGATGATACACTTTCTCACGTCTGAACAACCCGTCTCAATCATTTACAGATACTTCCTGAAAGCCATCAAGTGGGCACGCAAATACGGTTTACGTATAAATCTCGACCTTCACGCTGTGCCTGGAAGTCAGAATGGATGGAATCACTCGGGACGTTTAGGAACCATCAACTTCTTGAACGGTCCTATGGGTTATGCTAATGCTCAGCGGACACTCGACTACATCCGCATCATAGCGGAATTTATCTCCCAGCCTCAGTACAAGGATGTTGTACCCATGTTTGGAATCCTTAACGAACCGCAAGGAGGACAAGAAAACATTGGACAAGATGCTCTGACTAGATTGTATGTTAGCTTTCTCGTGGAATCAATCTACTCCTAATCTATGGGACCAGCTATCTAGAGTCATACAATATCATACGCAATGCCGGGGGTACTGGGGAAGGCAATGGGCCGTACGTTTCTATCCACGACGGGTTCCTCCCGCGTCAACAATGGGCAAATGTCTTTCCCAATGCAGATCGTATAACCCTAGATTCTCACCCTTATATCTGCTTTGGTCCACAATCCGATGCCGATATGTCGACCTACAGAAGGACACCTTGCACAACTTGGGGCAAAATTGTCAATGATTCAATGGGGGCCTTTGGCCTGACTAATGCTGGAGAATTCAGCAACGCTGTAACAGACTGTGGGTTGTTCCTCAATGGTGTCGGTCTAGGCACGAGATATGAGGGAACATATCCTGGCGTTACAAATCGAATAGGAAGCTGTGATTCCTGGACGGACTGGCAGAATTACAGCCCCGCCACAAAATCCGCTATGAGAGATTTTGCACTGGCAAGCATGGATGCTCTTCAGGTACCATCGATCCACCGAGATTGAGACGATGCTAATTTCTTTTCAGAACTATTTCTTCTGGACATGGAAGATCGGCAACTCGAGTGCCAGCGGAAAGGTTGAAACTCCGCACTGGTCTTATCAACTTGGGCTTGAGCGTGGCTGGATGCCTAAAGATCCTCGTGAGGCCCTTGGTCGTTGCGGAAACACAGATCCATGGAACCCCCCTCTACAGCCTTGGCAAACAGGTGGTGCCGGCGCCGGTAACATCCCCACTACCATCCCGTCATGGCCGCCTACAACCCTTAACAATGGCGGCCCGATATCTTTACTCCCTTCTTATACACCGACTGGTACCATCAAAACCCTTCCAGCCCCAACTTTCACACGTTCTAGTGGTTCCACTGTAACTGCTACCATCGATGCCGGTAATGGATGGGCCAACCCCAGTGATACTGGTGGAATGTATGTTCCTGTGTCGACCTGTAGTTACCTTGATTCTTGGATAGGCCCTACTGCCGTTCCCCCATCACCTCTCTGCTCTGGCTCCGTGGCTCGCCGTCGGCATGAACCCCGCCACCCTTCAATCACACCAGCTCCTTCCACATAGCATATCATCATTTTGTGCACTATTTACGGTTGTGTGTGCCTTTTTGTATGTTACTCTATTCGAATCTTGGACTTTGAGTGCATTCGATAGCCTTCGAATACCTACCTGTCTACGCTTCCTGGTACATAGTTTATGGACACACCAGGACAACAACATTATCACGCTCGCTTATTACTACTATATTTCTGTCGATAGTCACCCCGTTAATCGAAGCAACTGCGGCGTATTCTCGAATTTTACGTGATACCAGACCTGGATTTGATTAATGTTCACCACTCGTTGTCGCATAGCGATCTTCCAGTTCTTCCTGCCCTCCAAAACCAGTTTCAAAATCCCTCTCCACCGACTGGCTAGTGTTATCTGTGGGATTCTTTGCTTCCGTCTTAGTACGAATAGCTGCAAGCTGTGCTTGCTCCTAGATATGTCTATCAGTAAGGGCCCAAAGCACCGTTAGTAGTATAGGTGACTTCAACATGCCTTGTTTTTGACATAAATCGCTTCCTCCGCTTGTCCCTTGGATTTAAAAGACTTGTCCTCAAAGATATATAATTCAATAAACACTTTCAATGTTAACTTGAGAAATATACTTACTTGTACTGCGGACATGATAGTATGATGTAAGTGCTGATGTGATCTCATAAGCGGAGCTTTCTCCTATGCACTGAGCATGCGAAACAGAATTATAAGCAACCATTCTGAGCGACTCTTTGTTCAGGCCCGAAATTCCGTATGTGACATGGAGAGAATCCGAGGTCGGCCATATTCCATAGTGGCCTTGCCATGCGGTAGTGCACACCTGAGCACCCCAATACACGGTATGTTGATCTCTATTCTCCGTGCCCATTCTCAGGCAATGCTGAATGGATGGAAAAGAATCAACCACAAAGGCCATATGATTGGCGAAAACCTCACGCACATTCCAACGCTACTTTTTGATATCTTCTCCCGCTACAGGTGACCCATCATGATGTTTTCCTGCACATGCGCGAGTAAAACGCAACTTATGGCGGGACCTCTTTTCACGAGGCACCTGGTATCATGATGTTTCTCGTACCGATGTCCTTCGCATATAATATACGCAGAGGACAACGCATCGAGAAGGACTACCACGAGGTACTTGAGCCACCTGGAGATTCGTCTCAATGTGACTTTCGAGCTTGTGGCACGACTTGTGCTATGGTGACATTCTCTGTATAAAAGCCTACCTGGCGACCGTGGAGACTCTCCAACAAAGGCCTGGATATGAACTTGCAGTCATCCCTCATCCTCTTCGTAGTTATTTTGAACCCTGTGGCGTTCGTCCTAGGGCTTGGGACTTCGTGTACAAGTCCTCTGGGTGCTGGAACGGCACGAGCGGAAGATCCTTTCTGGATGGAAAATATCAGACACCAAGGGATATCTGCTTTTAACTCGAATCCTTCGGGATATCAAGTGTTCCGCAATGTGAAGGTATAGCTGAGCTTTATCACCTCAAAAGTGAAGTTTGACCATGAACCCAAGGATTTCGGAGCCAAAGGCGACGGAGTGACCGACGACACAGCAGCCATCAAGTAAATAATCTTCTTTGTGGCATACAGCTCAAACGAGGCTCACCAACCTTTAGTGCGGCAATCACCTCAGGAAATCGCTGTGGTGGAGGCGGTTGCCATTCATCAACGTGAGTCTAGCCAGGATGACCCAAACGCACGTTTTGTTAACAGAATATTTATTTAGAGTGTCACCGGCCATTATATACTTCCCCAAAGGGTGAGACGCCATGCATTGTCTTTTTGAGACTACTGTACGGAGAGTCAAAAGCACATACCTTGTTTCTTCTCCGATTATCGCCTATTACTATTCCCAACTCATCGGGGATGCCAAATCGCCACCTACCCTCTTGGCTGCGTCTTCCTTTAACGGAATGGCAGTTATCGGTTTGTTTCCATGGTTGTTGTACCATTTTATAGGCTTATTCCCGCTTTCATTTTGAGACGCCGATCCGTATATACCTGGTGGTGGCGGAGCCCAATATTATACGAACCAGAATAATTTGTAAGTGTGACATCGACCCTACATGTTTTAGCCTATCAACTCACCGCTCTATACTAGCTTCCGGTCGGTAAGGAACTTCGTTATAGATGTCCGACGGTATGTTCATATCCGCTTGTGGTTTGGATTCCTCTGAGTGGCTTCTGGCCAATTATATAGCGTGCCTCCGGAAAAATCGCAAGGAACCGGATTACATTGGCAGGTTGCACAAGCAACATCCCTCATGAACATCCGCGTCGAGATGTCGACGGCGTCTAATACTGCTCACCAAGGTTGGTTTCTCGGTTAGTATTTGTGCCCGATTGCTAATTGATGCAAGGTATATGGATGGAAAACGGGAGGTATGTGACGCAGTATCAGCCCTTTTACTGACGATCTCACTGCGCTCAGCGGAGGCTTCATGGGTGACCTAGTTTTTAACGGAGGTCCGTTTGCTGCATTCCATTCCGCAAACAAAGTCTTACTTTGTATAGGGAAATTTGGAATATGGGTCGGAAATCAACAGTCAGCGCCGTCGCATTTAGACAGCATGCGAACTGCTCATTTTTGTCGCTTCAGGTTTACTGTTCGCAACATTACGGTCAACAATGCCCAGGTGGGGATATTCAGCATTTGGAATTGGGGTATGTCCGCATGATTTGTTTGGCCATAACTTGTGGTGAACGTCGCCCAAGGTTGGACTTTTCAAGGTGTTAACATTAATAATTGCCAGGTACGTACAGCGCACCCCTTTCTAATTGTTACACATCATCTCAGGGCTCGGAAGGTCGGGTTTGATTTGGCTACGGGAGGAACAAGCCAAGCATCTCAGGTATCTGACAAACAGGTTTCTTCCACAGTAAGGCCTCTGATGGATGGAGACTGTTAGTCCACTGGTGCTCAAGCCATCATAGACGCGACCGTAACGAATACTCCCATTTTCGTTCGCACTTCGCAACCAAGCAGTGGAAGACTTGCAGGATCACTCGTCATTAATAACGCCAGGCTCAATAATGTTCCGACCGCTGTTGGTGTTGTCGGAGGCGCTATAGTACTCAGAGGTGGAACAACTACTATCTCATCCTGGGGACAGGGAAATGTGTACACTGGGACAAACCCCACGGCGAGATTTGTTCAGGGGGACATTCATGCAGCGAACAAGCCATCCGCATTACTCGACGGCTCGGGAAAGATATTTGGCAAGACTCATCCTCAGTATTCCAACTATGCGGTCTCGCAGTTCGTCAGTGTCAGAGACAATGGCGCCAAAGGAGACGGTAGGACCGACGATACCGCCGCCCTGAAGGCTATTTTTGACAAGGTAGCTTTCCCAATATTTCCGACGTTGAGAATGAATAATAAATCTGAGACCACATAGTTCGCTGGTTGCAAGATCATCTTCTTTGATGCCGGTACATATGTCGTCACGTCAACTATCACCATCCCTGCTGGTACCCAAATCGTGGGGGAGGCATGGTCCACTATAGCGGGTTCCGGGACTGCCTTCCAGAATCAAGCAAACCCTCAAGCCGTAATAAGAGTTGGAGATTCCAACTCACAAGGGCTGGTCGAGATTACAGACATGATATTTACGACCATTGGCACAGGTAATTTCGTTCAATTGCTACAATATTGTGTTGGTTAACTGGCGTTCTAAGCGCCTGGTGCCATCGTAGTTGAGTGGAATGTGAAGCAGCCATCAGGGCAGAACGGGGGAGCTGGAATGTGGGACTCACACATCAGGTTAGAACCCTCCGCATTTTAAGGTTTAATTTGACCCAGGCATCACTAGGCTCGGAGGTGGTACGCAATCCCTTACTCTCTGACTGCGTCCTGACAGCGCTGATTGTTTTGAAGCCGCTGGTAGTAATCTCCAGGCTTCCCGATGCCCGAAAAGTGGCAGTGGTGGAACCACTAATTGTTTCGCAGCGTTCCTCGCTCTCCATCTCACGCCTGCTGCTACCGCCTACCTTGAGGTATGTCAAGCTGCGTGCCATGCTGCCACGCACTACCTTATCTAGCAATAGGGGACCTGGGTTTGGTTAGCTGATCATGACCTTGATGGAGATGCGCAGATTTCCATATACTCTGGGCGCGGAATTCTTTCTGAATCAGCGGGACCTGTCTGGATGATTGGCACAGGTGAGTTTGTTTATCCTCGTTGCCACCCGCCATGACTTAAACGCTTGCCTCAACTACATAGCTTGTATGTTTTGGAACGCTAACCTGTAGCTATCGCTTACGCCCTTCTTAGCGGAGCACCACGTTCTCTACCAGTATAACATTGTCAACGCCAAAAATCACTACATGGGCTTAATTCAGACCGAAAGCGTAATGTTTTACTCTTGCTCAGGAGATTAGTAAATACTGATTTGAACCATACAGCCTTACTACCAACCAAACCCAGCCCCACCAGCTCCATTCTCAGTTAACTCTGCTTTACATGATCCGACTTTCAATGGTGGAGTAACCAGTGCTTGGGGTTTGAGGGTTGCATCCTCCACCGATATCATTGTATTTGGTAAGCTCACTGTTTCTAGCCGGAAAGTAACCATGAAATGCCAATACATAATTTCAGGGGCAGGTTTATACAGCTTCTTCTCTGTCAGCAACTCTTTTGGATGTCTGGCTGCATAATACTAACCTCATGTCAGAACTATGACCAAGCCTGCTTGACCCCGGCGACATGTCAATCGCAAATACTCGATGTTGACTCAAACTCTTCAGTATCCATATACAGCCTGTCTACGGTTGCCACCACATTCCAAATCAGCGTCAACGAGGCGGGAATCGTAAACCAAAGCGGAAACGTTAACGGATTTGCTTCGACTGTTACGGCCTGGAGTCGAGCTTAGCTTAACTGACTAGATTACATAAAATTGAAATTGATTGAAATTGACTTGTTATAAAACACATTCGAATCGGTGCTAGAAGGAAAGAGAGAGTACGTGAGTATCATTTAGGCTTCTGTACTCGTCTTCTTGGTCGCTGCACCTCTTACAGCGTTATGCTTCCTTGGGCCTGGTTCAAGAGATATACACATATTTTCCCTATTCTTTGATCTTCCCTTACCGCTGTGAAAAAAAATTACCTTCATGCCCTACTCTTTATTTCTTTTCATCTTAGCGTCTGTGCATCAGTGTTAATATACCAAACCGATGCAAGTATAGGCCCCAGCATGAAGCCTTACAGCAACGACGAACCTTTTTGGTTAGAGTTAATCAAGCACCAGGGGTCTTCTGCCTTTAATCCAGATTCGAATTACAAGGTTTTTCGAAATGTAAAGGTAATGATATCGTACTTACCGTGTCTCTTGTTGCATTTGACCCAGTCTTTAGGATTTTGGTGCAAAGGGTGACGGTATCACAGATGATGCTGCAGCCATCAAGTGCGTTGTACTATGGATAATAGTCGATTCCTCCTTCTGATTTCCTGCTTTTCCAGCCTTGCCATCTCCTTCGGAGACCGTTGCGGTGGCGGCAATGCTATTTGTAACTCCTCTACGTCCGTCTCTGGCGCGATCGTATCCGATATCTAATAATGACACACATCAGGATAACGCCCGCTCTTGTTTATTTCCCAAAAGGGTGGGCATTGCTGCACTGTGTCTTCAACTTGTACCTAATTTCAACCAGCAAATATTTGGTTTCTACTCCGATAAACGCGTACTATTATACACAACTTGTTGGGGATGCCAAGTCTCCTCCCACTATAATTGCTTCACCTAGTTTCGATGGTCTTGCTGTCATCGGTCGGTAGCATATAAAACTAACATATGTGTTACCTCTAACCAGGATATTAAATTTAGACGCAGACCCTTATATTCCAGGAGGGGGCGGGGCTCAATGGTATGGCAATACCAACAACTTGTCGGTAGTTCATTCTTTGCCTTTGCTTGTCTACCTGAGTTTGCTTGCGTACAGTTTTCGATCAGTTAGAAACCTCGTCATAGATGTTCGAAGGCCAGCTATCTCTACCTCCAAATAACAGACCATAACTCAATGTGGTAGTAAAGCGTGTCCCCCGAACGCAAGCAGGGAACTTGCATACACTGGCAGGTGGCACAAGCAACTTCACTTATAAACATTGTATTTGAAATGTCAGCTGCGCTTGGCACACAACATCAAGGTATGTTATGTGGTAGCGTCAACATGAATCAATAATTTCTGCATTCAAGGGGTGTGGATGGAGAATGGGAGGCAAGGGTTATGCAGATTATATTATTCTGAAAGGCTGGCTCACGTGCTTGTTATAGTGGTGGTTTCATGGGTGATCTAGTTTTTAACGGAGGTACGTTCTCAAATCACCATGACTTATACAGCAATTGACTTTACCGCCTAGGCAACATCGGGATGTGGGTTGGCAATCAACAGTGAGCTCTAGTGCATTGAACCTACGTTTACGATCTAATTTCGGTTTAGATTCACTGTACGGAACGTCACGTTTAACAACGTTGAAATAGCCATACTTAATCATTGGAACTGGGGTAAACTTCTTGCTGTCGTGTGTGCCAAGCCTGACCCAATCACAGGATGGACATTCCAGGGCGTTAACATCAACAATTGTAATGTACGTCCTGCTTCTGGTCCTGTTCTCTTGTTCTTACCTTTCTCCTAGGTTGGCTTCGAACTCCCTAAGGTCCATTCAACATTTGCTGGTCCGGGTCCAAGACGCTCATATTTTTCAGGGTGTCAGCGCTGTAGCTATTATGGATGCGACTGTCCGTAATACGCCAATCTTCGTTCGCTCCGCTGCTGCTAGCGAACAACGGTTGTCAGGCTCTCTTGTACTAAATAACATTGAGCTCGAGAATGTGCCTATAGCGGTCAGTGATGCTACTGGCAAAACTGTGCTTCCAGGGGGTTTGAACGTTCGCATTAAATCGTGGGGACAAGGGAATGTCTACTCTGGAACAAGATCGAGAGGACAATTTGTCCAGGCTAATATCCTTGCTCCCCCTAAACATCCCATGCTGCTCGATAGTGCTGGTAGAATGTTTGGTAAACAGCACCCTCAGTATGAAGGGTACTCCGTCAACCAATTTGTCAGTGCCAAAGACCATGGGGCCACAGGGGATGGCAAAACTAATGATACCCAAGCTATCCAAGTTTTACTTGACCAAGTACGTTTATGCACTGGAAAAGAGCTGTCTGTTGACTTCATGCAGTATGCAAGCAGAAAGATCATTTTCTTTGATGCTGGTACTTATGTTGTCACCTCGACCATTACAATTCCGCCGGGAACATGTATGGTAGGCGAAGCGTGGTCCGTTATTGCTGGAAAAGGAAGGCACTTTGCGGATCAAAAAGAGCCTCAGGTTGTGGTCAGAGTGGGAGAGAAAAATTCGACTGGAATCGTCGAAATTACGGATATGATATTTACTACCATAGGTCCGGGTATGTTGTCTTGTCTAGCGCACTGTGCATTGAGAAACTTACCAAACCCCGAGCACCTGGTGCCGTCGTTGTCGAATGGAACGTCAGGGAGCCTGAGGGGCATCAAGGCGGCGCAGGCATGTGGGATACTCATATAAGGTTTATTCAGATCCGTTGAAACTAGAACAGTCACTAACTTTAAACCTTAGGCTTGGCGGAAGTCAGTGTAGTCGCCGGTAATTAGTTCGTGACCCTGACCAATCTGCTAGCTACGGGGACGGAATTAGAGTCATGGAACTGCACACCTGGGGCAGCAGATCCTACTCCATGTATGGCAGCCTTTCTTGCTTTGCATCTCACTGACGGGTCGTCTGCGTACTTGGAGGCAAGTGCGATGTAATTACGATTATACATAGGATCAATTATCTGATTTTTTTTCCATCAGGGTTCTTGGGTATGGCTCGCAGATCATGATCTTGATGGTGATGGCCAGTCCCAAGTCACAATCTATTCTGGGCGCGGGATTCTTTCGGAATCCAAAGGTCCTGTGTGGATGGTTGGAACAGCCTGTGAGCTGCTTCTCATCATTAATGCACCGAAGATTTCATCCATACTCTGAAGCCGAGCACCACGTGTTGTATCAATACAGGCTAGTCAAAGCAGAAAATCATTACATGGGCCTCATACAGACAGAAACAGTGAGGATCAACTGCGTTGCCCCTGCTGAAAGATTCATTTTTTTTTTGGTTTAGCCTTACTGGCAACCAGTGCCGTCTGCGCCAGAGCCGTTCGATTTAAACATTACCTACAACGATCCAGAATTCTCTGAGACAGACATTTCCGCTTGGGCCCTTAGTGTCAAGTTATCAAAAAGTGTCATCGTTTTCGGTGGGCTACGAAATTAACTGTTGTTTACTTTCCCCTGGTTTAACATGTTACCATTACTCAGGTGCTGGTCTCTACAGTTTCTTTGACAATTATTCACAAGTGTGTTTGAATACTCGAAACTGTCAGCGTGAAATCGTCGACATTGACAGCGAGTCAAACATCAGCATTTATAGCCTATCCACTGTGGCATCATCCTTTCAAATAAGCGTCGATGGTGTGGGAGTTGTTATGGAGGGTGATAATAACATTGGGTTTGCTTCGACAGTTACACTTTGGAGCTCTTTTAGGGAATCATTCGACTGCAATGAAGTAGGCGACGCCCAGATAATTCTTGCGAATGATCGGGAGGCGTGTTGACACTCGGGACAAAGGCAACTATGCAGACATTCAATATTTTGACTATGTGATGTACACGAACAGTGTCATACATGATTCAACTATGAAGGCTCCGGACTGTACAGGTTATTATGGTGACGGTGGTATATGTATAGTGAATAATGTCAGTAGGTCCAGATCACAATTCTGATGTCTGTCAAATTGTGTCTGTAAGTTATAAACGATTAGATTACATAACGTGAGTCGAGCCTTGCAAATGATCACAGCAACGGGCCAAACTCGCTGCCCCCTGCTGGCCCAAAGCCAGTAGCCTTGTTTTAGCTGCCTCGTATGATACAATAATAACCCTTCGAGGCGTTAAGAGAACTGAGTCAACCGTTGCAATGATCCCAAGGGAAATGCTCATGGTCTAACAGTGTATTGTCAATTCCAGTCTAAGAGCCATGTGATAGTTATAGGCCTGGCCAAGGTAACAAGAAAGCAAGCTAGGACAAAACATAAGGTAATAATTAGAAAGTCGTCGCGGGCTGTAACGAACAAATCGTGCATCAGAGATTCGATGACTTATGTTAGAATAAAACCTTACAAATTTGATACCCTTGTCTACTTCTGTGCGCAGTACGTTTTGTTCTTGCCATGAAACTGAAATTTGTGAAAAGTATTGAGAAGTTGACAATTACATAATCTTGGAACATGTTATCTACACATCCAGAGCTTCGTTTCAGCCCGTCACATAGCAGGTCACATAAATTTGACCGGAAAACAAAACCCCAAACATCAATCCGGTCCTTCACACAAGGCGTCCAAGAATATCTTTAGGTCCTTCTGGGGTATTTCCAACAAACTAGCGTCGAACGACGTGTGCTGCGTTTCTGTATTACACCTCATTTTCGCATCAAGGAATGCTGCGCCGAATGCGCTTATGGTAGTCCTTCAGATGCGAGACTGAGAGCGTGAAAAACACACATACTTTTTGGCGATATCACCGAAATCCATAGCACCCATCACGCCAACGACCATGTAGGTATCTGCAACTTCATTCAAGCACGCGACAACGAAAGGTAAACCTTTCTTTTTTGTTCCAGCGTTAAGGGCTCCACCTGGTATTCTATCCCGCGACGCGTCAACAAGCCACAAGGCTAGGCGAAATAGTACGCCAGGATGAGTAAAAAGAGTAAGATCAGGGCCTTGCGACAAAATCACTACACGGTAGTTTTGCATCGTCCTAATGTCTTGTTTATCAATAATTGAGGTCCCCTGTCGAATGATAGCCTGATGGAGAGACATAGAGAGCCTCAAGGCTTTCCGCAACAGGTCGATGCTGGCACATTTGTGGCACGGTTAAATATCTACCTTGAATTAGGTATATCACTCACTTCTCGAGGGCATCGAATGCCGTCCAGAAATTCCTGATCCACCACCGGATCTCCTCTTTCTTGGTTGTATTTCCCTCTACACTTCTATCCGGTGTTCTTGTTCGTGCTAGGGACTGGTCCGCCTTGTGCTGTTCGTTGTTGAAGGTATCTTCTCGACCACTGCCATTCGTTTCCCATGTTCTACCTCCGCCGAACCATTCCCCACCGTTTTGGGTTCCTTCGATCTCGATTTCCATCTTAATCCCACCCGCAACATCCATCAAAGCGCTGATAGCTTCTACAGTATCAGCTGCCGATAGTGGTTGAGAGCGATAGCCACAACGTCTCACGAAAGATGGATACGAAAGCTCAACAAGACCATACTCCGGAGCAATATCGTTCAATTTTTGTAAAAGGTCTCTCTTGAGATCCATGTCCATATGCGAATACGGTTGCTGAGTCTGCGCCATCGAGAACCTGTGGTGTTTTGTCAAGCATTGGTGCTATGAGCCTTCGCGAAGACGTACCCCATTTTGGCTAGTAAACCTATCAACTTTTTGCGGCCGCGTTCTTTCCAGATACCTAACTTGCTTGCAATATAGCTGGAGTGATACATCGCGTCATATAGTGTCCAATGTCGGAACAACGTGAATCGCAGCTCGTCCGATACACGTATACTGGTATCGTCTGGATTCAGAGAAGCGGGCACGCCGCTGGGTTCTG